>JAODXP020005888.1:0-2500 GCA_027497455.2 Sardinella longiceps | reverse complement strand
ATGTCATTAGCTTTCTCTACTTCTCCCTTGGCCATACCTATGAATCTATGCTCATCTCACATCCAAAGTGACACACTGCCACCCTCAGGATCAATTTGGAACAACAATTTTCGACGGAGAATTCTGATATTTACAGACAAGGTTCCCTAGGTCTTTCTGCAGCCCTCCCCATTAAAAAACGCAGTTGACGTCTAAAGACGTCATTGGCAGTGAACGGCAGTATTTCAGTTGACGTCTAAAGACGTCATTGGCAGTCAATGAGTTAAGTGTGTGTGTGTGTGTGTGTGTGTGTGTGTGTGTGTGTGTGTGTGTGTGTTTGTCTGTGTTCTCAGAGCTGAGTACCCTTCAGCTCTTGCTTTATACGATTGGTTAATCTTGGATGGGTACTGTAGCTGGCCTAGCCTTTGTGTGATTGGTTAATCTAGTGTGGCTAACTTGCCTTGCCTTCCTATGATTGGTTAATTTGGAGTGGAGCTAGCTGCTTGCCTAGCCTTTATGTGATTGGTTCATTTTGGGTGCCTAGGCAACATGTGATCAACGTGTGCCTTTTGTCAGAATTACACATCTAAAGGCTATATGAACCATCTGCTTGTGCTCGCTGTCTCTGTTTGTGTGTGTGTGTGTGTGTGTGTGTGTGTGTGTGAGACTGGTACTAATCACACACAGCATCTGTGATCTTGGCCCTGTGCTTTGATGGAGGCCCAGGAGACTGCACTCTTGTGTGTGTGTGTGTGTGTGTGTGTGTGTGTGTGTGTGTGTGTGTGTGTGTGTGTGTGTGTGTGTGTGTGTGTGTGTGTGTGTGTGTGTTGGTCTGTGTCATTTCGCATCACAGGACAGTTTTGGCTTAGCGGGGCTTCTTTACTTCTTAGGATCCTTGAAGGCACATTTGCTGTGAGTGCAGAGGAGACTGCTTGTGTGTGTGTGTGTGTGTGTGTGTGTAGAGGAGACTGTGGCCTTCTTTACTTGTTATCTTTTGATTATTATTCATGACTTATTATCACATAAGTATCACAACACCTCACACACACACAAGCACACACACACACACACACACACACACACACACACACACAGACACATATATTCACAGCCATAATTAAGCATGCAGGCACATATGCACACACACATAAATTTATGCATGCAGGCACGTATGCTCGCGCACTCACACACATACACACACACACACACACACACACACACACACACACACACACACACTCACACATGATCCTTCTGTTGAAGAATGTGCTGTGTATGTATTTCAATTATTCAGTAATTAAATAATTGATTAATTAGTTTAGTCATTAAAGCATCTTTATAATCATAAATGATTTGATAATGATAATAAAGATTACTTGGAGAAAGGGGTGCATTGTTAAACTAACAGGTAATCGATATGTATATTATCTCTTTATACTGTTTGTCTATACAGTATGTGTGTCTATACATATCTCTACATATCATGAGTAAGGCCAAGACTGGTGTATGTATATATATATGTATGTATGTATGTATGTATGTCTATACATATCTCTACATATTATGAGCAAGGCCAAGACACTGCAGCTGTACGTATAATACCAGTATTGGCTGATTCATAGTCCACACAAGGAGCTCAAAGTCAAATACAAACACAATGGTACTGTACGTACTTGTGTCGCAAAGTGTGTAGTGAAAACTTTCCTGACGCAACGTAATGATGTGTGTGATAACATGGGAGTCAATGAAGCAGCCATTGCTACTCGTGCCCGTATGAGTACGTGTTTGTGTGTGTGAGCTTGCGACAGTTGTGTACTCGTGTTAGCTGTGAAACATTTCTAACTCTTAGAGCTGTTATTTCTCCCTATAAGCTGATCTTGATCTAAGCTGATCTGGTATTATTTCTCCTTATGAGCTGAGCTATTATTTCTCCTTATGAGCTGAGCTATTATTTCTCCTTATGAGCTGAGCTATTATTTCTCCTTATGAGCTGGTCTGTTATTTCTCCTTACGAGCTGGTCTATTATTTCTCCTTATGAGCTGGTCTGTTATTTCTCCTTACGAGCTGGTCTGTTATTTCTCCTTATGAGCTGGTCTGTTATTTCTCCTTACGAGCTTGTATATTATATCTCCCGATGAGCCGGCTTGCACACAGTAAGATGAAGGCATTGTTATGAGCTGGGGACTGTGGTCTGTGCACAATAACTTTGGGACATTTCCATGAAAAGCTGCTCTCACTTGAGGTGTGTGCACACACACACACACACACACACACACACATACACACACACACACACACACACACACACACACTGGGTTGTACACAATGACATTGGGACATTTCCAGTAAAAGCTGCTCCCACTGGATGCTTTGTAGTGGTGCTGAAATGTTGCCAACAACAGCAGCTCAAACCCTTCATTAAGCTCTTAATGGCAGTAGACTCTCTCACACCCACCCACCCACACACACACACACACACACACACACACACACACACACACACACACACACACACACACA
>JAODXP020005887.1:10000-11016 GCA_027497455.2 Sardinella longiceps | reverse complement strand
GAGGGGTTAGGGTTAGGAATAGGGTTAGGGTTAGGGTTAGGAATAGGGTAAGGGTTAGGGTTAACCCTTGTAAGGGTTGTGCCTTTAGTGTGCTGCCTGGAAGATGCCGTTGGGGGCAACAAACACCATTGAGCGGCAGAACCCATGAATGCCATCTGATGTGGGAGCAAGAAGTTTTGTTTTGCTGACAGAGTTTTGTTTTCCAGTTAACCATAGAACTTCAATGATTTTAATGTCTGCTAGCCAAATAATAGGCAGTTTTGTTGATGAAAGCTGCATGGGTGCCTTTTAGAAAGTGTGTCTGTTCTTCAGTGGCTAACAACCATTAACCTATACTTAAAACACACATTCTAAACACAGCAAAACATCTACATCACACACAATGAATCAAACAATTAGTTTTCATATAAGAAACACATTTCTTGTTAAAAACACTAACACTAAAGTTAAACTGAAATGGAGTGAACTTGCTCCCATTAGTTAGACTTAGCAACTGGTCATCTTAGTGGGCTAGTTTTTACAACTAGTTTGTGGCTGTGCCTTCCAGTACTTTTATATTCATTTTCTAACTGACGGATTTCTGCAGCCTCAACCAACAACACTATGGGTTGAGCCAGGGGTAGGCAACCTGTGGGCCTTTAGCGCCACCCCTGTGGTTCTGTGGTACTGCAGGGAAAATTGTCTCATTGATGATGGCTCATGATATTGGAAAGTTTGCTATTATATGTCTGACCGAACATTTCTTTCTTTCTACGAAGTTCAAGTGTTTTGTCTTTTTTTTCATTTTCATTCAATGACTTTTTGTATTTGCATTAGCAATTGCCATTTTTCAGCTGGCTATCAAGAACTCGAGAGGAAGTGCTAGGTCTCTTTATATTATTTCAGCAGTAATTCAGCATTTTGCAATTACAATTTTCGAAATTCTCAAAATATTGGCCAGGCTATATTAACATGTTAAGATAGGTCTACAACAAGAGAGATCTTGAGCACACAATAAATGAACACACCTGTGTTAA
>JAODXP020005887.1:2500-5000 GCA_027497455.2 Sardinella longiceps | reverse complement strand
TTTTCACAATCACAATAAATAAAACGCCAGCCCAAATTTAGCTGCCATGTCTAACTTCAACGTGACGATGACAAATGGTCATATAGGCTTACTGCAGTCTACCACCAGACTACTTTCTGCTGTTCTCAGTCAATACATTGGACCCACCCTAAGCAGATTACACGGCTCTAAGAAAATGATTTCAAAATAAAAAAGACCAGTCTCATCCATCAGCAAGATGATTGTGTGTGTGTGTGTGTGTGTGTGTGTGTGTGTGTGTGTGTGTGTGTGTGTGTGTGTGCGTGCGTGTGTGTGTGCAGGGGCAATTTATTGATCCATCCTCCAGTCCAGTCATCCACTGCGAGCAATCAGCCTCCTGCGATGACTGTGATGACTGTCCACACTCCAATCAAAGCCAATAGGATGTGAATGCTGAATATGACATGTGAAGATTTATCCTATTCAATTGATAAGGGGGGACAGGCTGAACCTGAGGGTTTTTCCCTCTAAACTGACTGAGGGGTGAAAGTGAAAGTGGTTAGTGAACCTCAGGCTTAAGCTAGCATTCACATGACAGAGATGGTTTATGAGGCCCGGGTTTATATCGGCAAACATTGGCAAGACAGAGATGGTTAGCGACATTGTTAGCCCCTGAAATATCGGCTAACATATTAGCGAGCCCCTGGTTATTGGCTAACATGGTTAGCGAGCCCCTGGTTTATATTGGCTAACATGTTAGTCAGCCCCTGGTTATTGGCTAACATAGTCAGTGAGTCCCTGGTTTAGGCCCACAGTTTATAAGCTAAAATGGCAAAGATAGTAAGCTAAGCCCTTGGCTTCTATAGGTTAACATTAGTGTAACGGATGCCAGCTAGCTTGGCTAGCTTGGCGGCAGTACGTGCAAATACTCACAACCCAATTCCTTGGGCATTTCTAACTGCTGAGTTAGAAGCCTGGGCTTTTGGCTCAGTAGTTAGAGCGTCCGACTCCCATGACTGGAGTTTGTAGCTTGCGGGGTGGCAGGTTCGAGATCTGTGCGGTGTGGACCTCCACTGGCTACATTAGCTTGGTAAAGATAGCAAGCCCTTGGCTTCTATAGGCTAACACTGTCAGACTTCTGTCTGACTGGAGCTGGCAGTTTATTAATTAGCCGTTTCCTCCTGCTGTCAAGGTGGCAGTCATGCTTAGTTACCGGTTGCCATGGAAAACTGCACTGAGAGAAACTCTGGTCTTCTGGTTCTCTCATGTTGCGAGAGAGAGAGAGAGAGAGAGAGAGAGAGAGAGAGAGAAAGAGAGCGAGTGTGTGTGTGTGTGTGTGTGTCATCAGTATAATGGCTGATTTATAGTCAGGAACAAACGTAACTGCGCGATAATGCAGTGAGCCACTCAGTTACACCCCCCCCCTCCGCAGTGACTGCGTGTGCACCCCTGAAAATGTGACTGGCCGCAGACAGCGACGCAGTAAACGGCAGCAGGAGTCGCTGTGATTGGTCCTCTCGAGCCGCCTGCTCTGTGCTCTCGTCGCTCGAGAACGAAAAGCTACTTCCTTGTTCGTCGGGTAGTATAAACCAAAACTCACTGCGCCGGCCTGTCGGCGATAGGCTGAAAAAGGAGTATAACCCAGCCTTAAGGCAGCACAGGGTTGGACTGAAATGTAATGACTTTGCTAATTATTAGCATTTTCTGTGAAGCAATAGTCTCACAATAAAGCCAGGGAGATCCTTAGCCTCCTGGTTAAGGTCAAACCTCAGCTGTGACTCGCTAAATATAGGTCTAATCTCGTCTGTTTTGGTAGTCTATGCATGAGCAAAACACCATTCCTACACACACACACACACACACATGCGTGTCACACACTCCACACCACAACAAGACGTGCCAATAATGGAGTTGCCATGGCTGCCAGTGAAGTGATAAAAAATTCATGATTCAATACTTCATTGCCATTGAACTTGTACAAGTTGCTAGGGATTCGCTTTAGTTTGTCTCGCTGACAAGAGACATAAAACATAAACACAGTGGCGTTTCTAACTGCTGAGTTAGAAGCCGGGGCTTAGTGTGACTGACTCCCATGGAGGGGGATTGTTGTAGCTGCTGGCGGGTTCGAGACCCGCGTGCGGTGCAGACCGCCACCGGCTACATTGGTGCCGTGACCCGGATGGGAGTGAGGCTTTGGGGGGTGAGTGTTAAGGATGCCAGCTAGCTCGCGGCAGTACGTTGTTGTAGCTGGCGGGGTGGCGGGTTCGAGACCTGTGTGCGGTGCGGACCGCCACCGGCTACAACTACAGTACAGACCAAAAGCTTGGACACACCTCCCCATTCAATGCGATTAATTTATGTCCAGGACAATTTATATTGTAGATTCTCAATAAAGGCATCAAAACTATGAATGAACACATATGAAATTATGTGCTTAACAAAAAAAGTGTGAGATTATGACAAACTTTTCGACCTGAACCTCATTAAGATGGTTTGGGGTGAGCTGGACCGCAGAGTGAAGGCAAAAGAGCCGACAAGTTCT
>JAODXP020005886.1:0-11324 GCA_027497455.2 Sardinella longiceps | reverse complement strand
TGTAGGCTATTGACCAGAGGTGTGAACTGTAGAAGTTTGGAACGATCAAATCGATTTTACCCAATCACTAATGCTAGGCTGTGATGCAGACTATGTTATGTGCCAGCTTGGTCATCAAGTAAGCTACGCTACAACAGCAGAAACCCGCCGTAATCTCTCATAACTGGTTCGGGGCCGACGTGGTCGATGCGAACAAGATCAATGGGCGAAATCCCAGAGGAAGGCGTGGAGGGAAATGAAAATCAAGCGGAAGTACGTAGGAAGGTAAGGCCAGGCTAGAAAAACACCTGCACTGAGACCTAAATATTTACATATATTCCTCTAAGTTTGCGGATTGGCTCAGGCTTGACATGGTCGATGTGAACGAGGCAATGGCCGGAATCCCAGACCCAGGGAAGTGTAGACAGAGGGGCTGGGTATGACCAGGCTAGAACTAAAATAGCTTTGATAGAAATCAAAACTCACAGATCCGACAAGTTCTGGACATCCATCTGTCACTTCATCACAATCCGATTCCAGCATTGTGTTAAACAGTATCTGCCAACACAATATAAATAATCAGTGATCAATTTTTTTCCATGCTGTTCAAAGTCAGTATACAAGTACGTAAAATGTAAAACATGTTTTTAAATGTGACTGTTTTGTGTAGCTTTTTTTTTCCACATTAATGTGAAAAAAATCACGAGTGATATTTAGTCTGGAGACCTACCTATTGCATCTCTCATAGCGGAGGCATTGTTAACGATTGTCCAGAGCCGTTTATTGGGCACTACAAATGTCTATCATAGCGTCTGTACATAGCTCAGAGCCAATACCAGAGCCACCATGTGACGTAAAATGCAATCGAAGGCCGTACTAGTCCCTTTTTGCTCTGTGATTGGATACCGAAAGTAAGCGAGAAAAACGGCAATGGTCACCATGCTGCTTTGCAGAGTGAAATGAAATAAGCGCTCAAAGGAGCATGGAAACTCCCAGGCTAGGTGAAATTTGGAGTATGTTAAAAATACTGTTCAAAATTCTGCCCCCACAGAAGTTGCCCTTTAAGGCAATGTCATGCACAATTTTCACAATCAGGTCATATAATATCAATCACATAACACCATGTCCTAACTGAAAGTGACTGTTGGGTTGTCGTGTAGTATTGACTGTTCGCTGTGTACATTGGGTTCGTTAAATATTCTATTTGATTATTCTCCATTCAATCTGGCCAAGCAATGTGACTTGCACGACTAAAATAGAAACGGACCGAGCGACTAAAATCTTTTTAAAAAGTCACGTAGCAATGCGACACATCACCCCTGCACTCAAACAGCTTCACTTGCAGGTTAAATCACGCATCTCATACAAAATCACACTCCTCACCTTGCCCTTGCCCCACAATACCTCTCTGACCTTCTCCATCCTGACTCCAAGTCTCTCTGTGGTCCTCTGCCAAAGGGCCTGCTCTCCATCCCCCGTACCAGACTACAGACCATAGGGGACAGAGCCCTCTGTGTTGCTGCCCCCACTGGAACAGTTTGCCACCCCACATACGCCATGCCCTCACACTGACGTCTTTCAAAAAGCACCTAAAAACACACATGTTCACTGAGGCCTTTGGTCTCTAACTGATCCTCCCCCTTCCCCCTACTATAAAGCGACCTTGGGTACCTTGAAAGGTGTTTATAAAACTAAGCAGTGTGATAAAACTGTTGACGGATTCCAAGGATTATTTGTAGAACACCCGTCAACTTCCCTAGCTTCATTGGCTTGTTTGTTGCTCCGATTGGTTGTACCCAGAGCCACAGGGCCTTCTCTCTTGCCATAGTGCAATCCTCACAGCAGTTTGAAAAGGAAAGACTCCGCTGATTTCTCTCTAGGATTGAGCTGCAGTCTATCCTTCATCACTAGAGTAGTCTATAGGCTACACCTAAAGATATTGCAGGATGGGATCCCACCCTCTTTTGTCATCAATCAAAACTAATTTAGGTCAGCTGAAGTTGCAACCTCACCATTCTGGCCACCTCAGAGATAGAAGAAAAATGTTTTTGGACATCAAAGCAGAAATTCTCTGGGAGAAGCCTCTGTAACATTTGACACTGTAGAGGGACTGACGGATCATTCAGACGGGCGGCAAGCCGACGGCAACGCTCGGCGTTAACGCTCACATCAGCCAGTCACAACCGTGAATCTTTTGACGCTGTGTTTTGATAGGACAACGCTGGCTACAGAGCGTTGAAACTTCTGCCGGATGACGTGCCAGCGGCAGCCAGCGGTGTCCTATCAAAACACAGCGTCAAAAGATTCACGCTTGTGACTGGCTGATGTGAGCGTTAACGCCGAGCGTTGCCGTCGGCCTGCCGCCTCGTCTGAATGGTCCGGGGCCTTCACATGACCACCGTTGAAAAGCTCAGCTCGTCCTTAACGCGACGCTTGATCCAAAATGTTAATTCTGCATTTCTACATATACCAGAGGCTAGGAGAGCTGTAACATAGATGAGATAGCCTGCTAGTTTATTTATGCTAAAAACACTACTTCAACGCTGAAAGGTCAGCGTCAAAAGGGTCGAAGTTCAACCATGTTGAACTTTGAGCGCCGCGTTAAAAACGCTGACGCCGGCCACAACGCGACGCCTAGACCAAAGCGGCAGCTTTTGACGCTTCTTCATGTGGACACCGCTGTAATACAGGCCGGCCCTGGGAACATTAAGGACCTCCTTATATTACCTGTCTAACACGTGTCTATGAATTGTCGGTGGCCTAGAGCTAGCCTAGGGCTGTTCCTCACTTCAGCAAATCACCTTCATTTATGACTTGGGCGTATGCAACACAAGATTCAGCACAAATTCAGAAAGCACGTCGCCTATGCCATTTACAAGTTGAATATCATGTCTTGACCAACTGTAAGGCCTAATTGCCCACGCGAATTACACAAAATTGAAGATTACGTTAAGTTATCGGAACTGTCGCATACTCACGTGCACTAAATCCATCACGCTGTATAGCCCCCATGTTTCCCCATTTTAATAGCTAACATCGTGTCCTGACCAACTTGGCTACGCAACATTTACCTCAGCGTTACCAGTTTTTAACTTTGACTTTATTAATCCATCTCAGTTGTACTGATCTTAACGCTGTAACGTAAGCTAACTTTACATAGCCAATATGTTGACTTAGGAAGTGACGAGGTTTCAGATAATGAATCTAAAAAAAGGGCTTTTCCTTTTTAAAGTTAACTTTTAAGGTCATGTGGTGACAATACAGTTCGTCGTCTATGTGGTTGACGATTTGTTTTTGCTGATATGTTAACGTTACTCAACTTACATTTAGTTACACACATTAGGCAACAAATCATTAATGCTTTTAAAACACTTAATGTTGACATGTTAGACACAGTAATCTCACTCACGTCCTCTTTAGACAGTCCCCTCACATTCATGAAAAAAGCGACAAACCTCCACAAACTACATAACAGAGAACGGTTCTGACATAAACAAAAAACACACTTTCTTCGGGCACATCAGTTGAGGAATCAAACTTTCCCTTGCTTTACCGCCACCACCTGTGCCGGGGTGAGGATATTCAGACATTAGAGTCGCCCCCTTGTGGTTATTTTCTGTAACAGGCTATCCAAATTCAAATTCAAATGGGGCTTTATTAGCATGACTGTTCAAATACAGTGTTGCCAAAGCAATGACATACAAGTAACTGTAACACATACAATATAACAAAAGGACAATATCAGGAGTATCAGATTAAAAAGTATAAGAATACAATAATTATCCAGGTAAGTATATAGTATGATAGGAGTGTGTGTGTGTGTGTGTGTGTGTGTGTGTGTGTGTGTGTGTGTGTGTGTGTGTGTGTGTGTGTGTGTGTGTGTGCACATACTGTAAGAGTGTGTGCATGTGTATACATGCATATTAATTACAAATATACAAGTGTCAGAGTTGAATTCAGATCAGACTAGACGACTCCCTTAGGTTATGGCACTGCATTATATATTGTGCTATCCACCATCTCTTTCCTTGTACCAGTAGGTGGCGATATGCGACGTTGAAGCACAGGTTCTGTTGAAGCGTAAACCGCAAAGAAGAAGAATTTTTGTTGTCAAATGCCTCCTTGGTCTCCAGCAGTCTTCCCTGGACAGTATATATTAAAGCTTTTTTGAGACATCACAAGGTAACGTTAGTAACAAATATGCTTTAATTTCATCAACCGCGTCTGGTAGTTGCAAAGATCGCCCTTTTCCAAGAAGTGTCACATTAACGTTGGCTGATTTCCTGGTACGCTAGCTACCGCTAACTTGCGTAGTTCGACTTTCACTCACATTCATTCATTTAAAAAGGCATAGGCCTTGTGAATAACGTCGCCCTAACAACTATCTAACTATCTAACTAACAGAATGGACAACTGTTACCTGGAAAAATTGGGTCGATTCGACTTCGGGTAATGTTAAGAGTCTAGACCTAGCCACACCTGCAGCCGTATGCCCGCATCAACAAACAGGGCCAGTGTGATTGATTGTCTCGTGCTGTCTATGTTATTAACTGGGACACTTGGTTTAAGGTAATCATATAAGTGTCGTTAATGCATTCTGGATGTGTATCACGGACTTCTTTAGCTCTAAACGTTATCAGAGAACGTGAACTCTCAAAATACTTGCTGTTTCCGAAAATGCCCATACTACTATAGCCATAAGTGTCTCTGCTATAGCCTACTGTTGTCTGTAGAAAGCAGTGTGTAATATATGCAGATATATGAGGTAAGTTACTGGTCATGTGGTTAGTTGGCCTTTTCTGCTGCTTGCATACACTAGGCGTGTTTGAGATGTAAAGCCGCCTACAGCCGCCTTCAGCCGGCTGCAGCCAAGCGATGCATTGTGGTTAGACGCGGTGTCCGACTTCCGGCTGACTTCACCAAGCTTGTGAATGCGTCACCAAAATACGCCCACAGCACGTCACTCAAAACTCGCGGTAACAAGGCGCCTGCAGCCGAAACCCGCATCTCCTTTTTCTCGGCTGCAAGAGGATGCATCCCACCCCCATGACGTAACTCATTATTCCGATTGGTTTGAAACTCCTCATGACAAATATGACACCAACCACGTTGTACCAGAGACACTAGGCGTGTTTGAGATGTAAAGCCGCTAGGGCTGCAACTAACGACTATTTTGGTAGTCGACTAATCTTTAGATCAATTTTTCGATTAGTCACCGATTATCGATTATTCTTTTAGTTTTTAGTAGAGTTAAATATTGTTTTATTTGAAATCACCCTAAAGAGTACTTAAATCAGGGGGAAAAGACAAGAACAATTATTATTATTGTTATTATTGTTATTATTATTATTATTATTATTATTATTATTATTATTATATATTTATTATTATTATTATTATTATTGTTGTTGTTGTTGTTATAATATTATCATCATCATCATCTTTACAAATTGAGCAGTGTATTTATTTGCAACCACCATCACATGCAATGTTTCCAGTAGCCTGACTGTGAAAGCCTATGTAGCAAAAATGGCTTGCCATAGGCACACACACGTCTTGTTTTGGGGAGCAAAAAACGGTAAAAAGATATTTTTCTCTTTCAAGGTTGTCAGTGTGTCCACACACGCTTCATCATGAAATAGGACTTATTCCTCATTCCACACGAGTTTTTGCATGCTTAAGATGTTACATTCTGGGATTTTGGAAGGCTATAACATTGTTTAGCTGTTCAGTCTTGTTTACTTTGAGTGGTAACGTTACTGTCAGAGCAAGTGAACTTGCGATCGCTAAGCTAGGCTACTTGCGCCTATCGTCTGCACCTTGGGAATCACAGTGTTAAGGTATGTTTTTACTTGTGGTTTAAAATTAAATAGCCTAGATCAAAAAAAACTTTAACAAGAAAACCCTTTCAGTTTCTAGCATATTAGCGAGCTAGGTGCTTTGCTCATGTTTAAAACTTTTAGCTTCATGTAGGCTACAGGCAGGCTTTGCTGTTCAGCAGAGTTGCAGAGACGCAATCTGCATTGCTTCTGATGCATAGAAATTGTGCTTTATGAAGCAGCTCCAAAATCCAAAAGTTTATTTTTGCCTGATAATAGATTTGAGATAATAGCGGTCTCAAGTTTACGAGCTATTTACGAGCAGTCTTGCTCAAATTGACCCAGGGCTTTTCTCATCATTCATGTTTATTGCAGGTATTTTAGTGGAAATATGAGGTTACTGCCCCCAACATTTCCGGCAGGGAATTGCAGTGTTCTAAAGAGTCGTGTGAAATCTTTCAGGTCGTCTCTGCATTAGTGAAAATCAACTTTTAACATGCAAATTATATGTAGCCTCATAAATATGACGACTAGGCGACTACAAGATTTTGCGTCGACTACGTTTTATAGTCGACGTTGTCGACGTATTCGACTAATCGTTGCAGCCCTAAAAGCCGCCTGCAGCCAAGCGATGCATTGTGGTTAGATGCGGTGTCCGACTTCCGGCTGACTTCACCAAGCTTGTGAATGCGTCACCAAAATACGCCCACAGCACGTCACTCAAAACTCGCGGTAACAAGGCGCCTGCAGCCGAAACCCGCATCTCCTTTTTCTCGGCTGCAAGAGGATGCATCCCACCCCCATGACGTAACTCATTATTCCGATTGGTTTGAAACTCCTCATGACAAATATGACACCAACCACGTTGTACTCACTGAAAATGGGCTTATTTGAATGAGCTGCTGCTAAGCAGTATGCAAGTTTTGCCCAATGAAATAGCCTTATTGCTCTCCAGCATGGCTTGGTTTGCCATCTCAAATAAGCATTTCATACCACATTACTATTTTTAACAAAACACCTTCAAACACAACTCTGTTCCTCTTGCATTGCAACAATAATTTATTAAGCAACATTATATGATTTATTTCGCCAGTTATCACGTTCATTTTAATGATGAAATGAGGGGATTCAAGCTGTTTTCAGTGCAAACAAACTTCCGCGATATCTCCTGACATCACGTCCATGTTCACGTGTGTTTGGCTACAGCCAGCTGCAGCTGTGTTGTCCACCTTGTCCCCCATGCTTTTCCACTCCCACCGACGTATTTCCGTAGATCTCGCTGGCTCTGGCTACAGCCTGTAGCCGTACCGACTCTGAACACGAACGAGCTTACTAGGCGTGTTTGAGATGTAAAGCCGCCTACAGCCGCCTTCAGCCGGCTGCAGCCAACGATGCATTGTGGTTAGACGCGGTGTCCGACTTCCGGCTGACTTCACCAAGCTTGTGAATGCGTCACCAAAATACGCCCACAGCACGTCACTCAAAACTCGCGGTAACAAGGCGGCTGCAGCCGAAACCCGCATCTCCTTTTTCTCGGCTGCAAGAGGATGCATCCCACCCCCATGACGTAACTCATTATTCCGATTGGTTTGAAACTCCTCATGACAAATATGACACCAACCACGTTGTACTCACTGAAAATGGGCTTATTTGAATGAGCTTCTGCTAAGCAGTATGCAAGTTTTGCCCAATGAAATAGCCTTATTGCTCTCCAGCATGGCTTGGTTTGCCATCTCAAATAAGCATTTCATACCACATTACTATTTTTAACAAAACACCTTCAAACACAACTCTGTTCCTCTTGCATTGCAACAATAAGCTCGTTCGTGTTCAGAGTCGGTACAGCTATAGGCTGTAGCCAGAGCCAGCGAGATCTACGGAAATACGTCGGTGGGAGTGGAAAAGCATGGGGGACAAGGTGGACAACACAGCTGCAGCTGGCTGAAGCCATACAACACGTGAACATGGACGTGATGTCGGGAGATATCGCGGAAGTTTGTTTGCACTGAAAACAGCTTGAATCCCCTCATTTCACCATTAAAATGAACGTGATAACTGGCGAAATAAATCATATAATGTTGCTTAATAAATTATTGTTGCAATGCAAGAGGAACAGAGTTGTGTTTGAAGGTGTTTTGTAAAAAATAGTAATGTGGTATGAAATGCTTATTTGAGATGGCAAACCAAGCCATGCTGGAGAGCAATAAGGCTATTTCATTGGGCAAAACTTGCATACTGCTTAGCAGAAGCTCATTCAAATAAGCCCATTTTCAGTGAGTACAACGTGGTTGGTGTCATATTTGTCATGAGGAGTTTCAAACCAATCGGAATAATGAGTTACGTCATGGGGGTGGGATGCATCCTCTTGCAGCCGAGAAAAAGGAGATGCGGGTTTCGGCTGCAGCCGCCTTGTTACCGCGAGTTTTGAGTGACGTGCTGTGGGCGTATTTTGGTGACGCATTCACAAGCTTGGTGAAGTCAGCCGGAAGTCGGACACCGCGTCTAACCACAATGCATCGCTTGGCTGCAGCCGGCTGAAGGCGGCTGTAGGCGGCTTTACATCTCAAACACGCCTATTATATTATTTATTTCGCCAGTTATCACGTTCATTTTAATGGTGAAATGAGGGGATTCAAGCTGTTTTCAGTGCAAACAAACTTCCGCGATATCTCCCGACATCACGTCCATGTTCACGTGTTGTATGGCTTCAGCCAGCTGCAGCTGTGTTGTCCACCTTGTCCCCCATGCTTTTCCACTCCCATCGACGTATTTCCGTAGATCTCGCTGGTTCTGGCTACAGCCTCTAGCTGTACCGACTCTGAACACGAACGAGCTTACTTATATAGGAGGAGACAAATCACTTCAGAAGTCCTCCCGTTGAAATACACTACGGCCGATCGTAACGCAAAGATGGCGGAGTAGAGAAACTGGAAGTCCTGCCTTACTGTAGAAATAGCCAATCGCGTTACTGAGCGCTGTATGACTGACGGTTGGCTTTTTGTTTACTCCCTCCGTCACTATGGTGATAGCCATGCCGCGATTGTCAGCGCAGGCGCAGTAAGCAATTTGCCGTTTTAAATAACGTCTTTTTAGCTTTGTTTTAGCATCTGTCTGTTATATTTTGGCACTGTTCAACTCAGATTTAAACAAGGATTCACACCATATACTTTTTAAGTCCATACGACCAGCCAATCTGTACTTATGGATATTTCCCCATTCATTTTGGAGGGTCTGGTCTTGTTAAGCCCAAATAGCTGCCCGGAGGCGTGTCCAATATGGCGGCCGAGTGATGGGACTTGCCTTAGAAGGACTTTGGTTGTACTCACTGGAAATGGGCTTATTTGAATGGGCTGCTGCTAAGCAGTATGTAAGTTTTGCCCAATGAAATAGCCTTATTGCTCTCCAGCATGGCTTGGTTTGCCATCTCAAATAAGCATTTCATACCACATTACTATTTTTAACAAAACACCTTCAAACACAACCCTGTTCCTCTTGCATTGCAACAATAATTTATTAAGCAACATTATATGATTTATTTTGCCAGTTATCACGTTCATTTTAATGATGAAATGAGGGGATTCAAGCTGTTTTCAGTGCAAACAAACTTCCGCGATATCTCCTGACATCACGTCCATGTTCACGTGTTGTTTGGCTACAGCCAGCTGCAGCTGTGTTGTCCACCTTGTCCCCCATGCTTTTCCACTCCCACCGACGTATTTCCGTAAATCTCGCTGGCTCTGGTTACAGCCTGTAGCCGTACCGACTCTGAACACGAACGAGCTTAATAGTGCATGGGGCTCAATAAACTTTGAATCAGTCAAGTAGCACCTGCAGCCAATTTAATAATAATCATTTATTGAGAGAGGCAGTAGTGTGTGCTGCACTGTGTACTGGGGAACCTACAGTAGATCAGCATTATGCCTCTTCAAAAAACAGACGCTGTTTTCCAAAATGCCCACTACTTGACTGCTACATACTACTTGTAACGTTATACTGATCTCTGCAGAAAGCCGTGTGTAGCATGCAGTACATGACCAACATCACAGGAGTAGTGTTGGGCTCAATTAACCTTGATCATTTCCGTAATAGCATACTGCTTTGCTACATGTGCTACATGCTACTTATGCCCCAACACACACAATTAGCTGCAGGTGCTCTACTTGACTGGCTGAGCCTCAGAATGCAGCATGGTATGCAAGCAGCAGAGGAGGCCTACTGTACTAGCCACATGGCCAGAACCTCATTAATTAATGGACTACAGGTGCTCTACCTGACTCAAGGTTAATTGAGCCCCACACTACTCCTGTGATATTTGTCATGTACTGCATGCTACATGCTGCTGTCTGCAGAGATCAGTATACGAGTAGTATGTAGCAGTTAAGTAGTAGGTATTTTCAGAAACGGCACTTGATTCAGGTAGAGAACCTGTAGTCCATTAATAGGCGCGTACGACATGAGCTTTGCAAAAGCGATATGACCACCGAGATCTGCGTGATCAAACGGGAGGAGCTACAGACCTCTGCAGGAGAAGCTGGACACACTTACCTGCAGTTAACACTGCGTGACAGAAGGAAGAGATGTCGACAAATTTTGTTTGCATTAAATTAAGCTTGAATTACCTTTATATTCATCAAAATAATCATGAAATTGGCTGAAATAAATTTTATGATTTTTTAAATAAATGTTTGCATACGAAACATATTTGTTGCTCATTCAGAATTACTCTGAAGTTTCTATATGTTTGCCATATGGTCACAAAATAACATCAAAGAACAGAGCTACATTATTTGTGTTAGTATTCCTTAATTTTGGGAAAATGTTTATGCACGGAACCACAACGAGAAATGCGTCATTTTTGCAAAGGAGATTCAAGCCAATCAGGGTGAAGTTTATTGTCATGGAGGTGTTTCCATGCAGGAGCAGCAGAACGCAGCGAGGTTTGAACTGCTGCTCTGCTGCGCAGCAGTAGACTTGCTCCCGCGATATCTTAAGGCCATGTGACAGCTACTGCCGTGCAGAAAGAACGCCCATTCTGCCATGTTGGACAGGTTTTCACCCAAATTGTACCACGTGTAGCGCAGCGCTGCGGAGCAGGCTGCGCAGCAGAAGGCTCCGCCCACATCTCCAACACGCTCAATTAGTGAGTTTCAGGTCATGTGGTTGGTAAGTAGGCCTTTTCTGCTTCTTGCATACTACAGTATGCAGTGTACTGAGGAATAAAATGGGGTTCAGCCACTCAAGTAGAGCACCTGCAGCTAACGTTAATTAATTCATTTCTACCCTGCACTTGGTGCCCTATGCACAGTGCTTGTTCTGCATGTCCATTAGACTGGCACGGATAACTGTTTTTTTTTTTTCTCCCCAGATTATGGTAGCGAATTCACCATCTCCTCTGCCGGAAAGGGCTATCTATGGATATGTGCTTTTCCTAGGTTCACAGTTTGGATTGTGTAAGTTTCAATTCAAATGCAAAGATGTGTTGACATCTTGACTGCTGTCAGATGTTTTGATGTTGACTGGAATTGA
>JAODXP020005885.1:0-11118 GCA_027497455.2 Sardinella longiceps | reverse complement strand
AGAGAGAGAGAGAGAGAGAGAGAGAGAGAGAGAGAGAGGGAGAGAGAGAGAGAGAGAGAGAGAGAAAGAAAAAGAAGGGGGTTTGAAAGGAGAGAGTGAGGGGAGAGAGAGAGAGAGAAAGAGATAGGGGGAGGTGATGGTGAGAGTTGAGGAGGAGAGAGTAGATTGTCACAGAGAGAGATAGGGAGAGATAGAGGAAAAGCAAAAAAGTGAGGGAAAGAGAGAGAAGAGGATGGACAGAAAGAGATGGAGAGAGGGAGGCAGAGAGATATGGAACAGAGTGATGATATCACATAGATTAGGAGTGGCTACTGCACTCTGAAATGGAAAGGGTGTGTGTGTGTGTGTGTGTGTGTGTGTGTGTGTGTGTGTGTGTGTGTAGCCAAGGTCGGTTCGGTTGCTTACGGGTCTCCAACCCGCCTCCTTGTCAACTGAAACACACCTACTGCACAAGAGATGATGAACGCTTTAGCAACTGAGCTAAAAACCCAGGCTTCCAACTCAGTGGTTAGAAGCATTCTTAAGGCTAGAGATGAGAGGATTTACCATGGACTGGACTGCCGCCAGCTAGTCCAGACTAGTTTGCATTTGTAACTATCGATGTGTGCGTGTGTGTGTGAAAAAGAGAGATGTTTAGAGAGTGTGCATATGTGTTTTTATGAATTGTGCGTGAGTCTGCTTGTGTGATAGAGAGAGAGAGAGAGGAAGTGTGTGTGTGTGTGTGTGAGAGAGAGAGAGAGAGAGAGAGAGAGAGAGAATTTGTGTGTGTGTATTTGAGAGAAAGAGGGAGAGAGAAAGATACTGTGTATTTGTTTGAGAGAGAAAGTGTGAGCAATGAGACAGAGAGATCTAAATGTCGGCCCATCTTTGGTCATTTGGGTTGTCAACATGATTGTGTGACGTTCCAAAATAAGTCCCTTATTTGCCAGGGGAGGGAGGGAGGGAGGGAGAGAGAGCGAGGGAGGGAGAGAGAGAGAGAGAGGGAGGATTAAGCAGGTTGACACTCGATTTGTTCGTTTCTTCTGTGCTCCCCTAAAACTCAATGAGAAGTGACTCACTTTCGCTCGCACCCCCACATTCACACACATACAAACACACACACACACACACACACACACACACACACATACAGCACACATACACACACACACACACTTCTCAGTGCGGCTGCAATCTTCCTATGACTAAGATCATGATGAATAATTGAGTTCTTCTTCTTCTTCAATTCTCCTGCTGGTATTAAGTCAAAGATGCTGATGAAGCCGCTGTCTCTCCCTCTCTCTTTGTAGTTTTTTACAAGGTGGATGAGTGGGAGGGGATGGAAATAGCACAAGGCTGCATAAGCTTGTTAGCAATACCGCAGAGGTTTGCTGTATGTGACACACACACACATTCACACACACACACACACACACACACACACACACACACACACACACACACACACACACTGCGCATATATGCCTGTTTACACATTTCATAAAACACATAAAACAGGTGGGATGCAAAACAGCACCAGGAATCTAGCACAAGTAACAGTAGTGGTATTGTGTCCTGTCCTCATACAGCAGTCAGACACACACACATGAATGCACACACACACCCACTCTCTCACACATACAGTACAGTCTCACACACTCAGACACACACACACACACACACACACACACACACACACACACACACACATACACAGTACCCTACTTTGATGTTGAGTGCACATGGTGCCATATTGGTGATTTTATTAGGCAGTGATAAGTAACACCCCTGCCACCAAACGAAGAGAAAGTTTAGCATCACAAACTTAGCATCACAAGCTGCAAGCTACAAGTTGTAAGTGAGCGTCAGACTGGTGTGAAAAAATTAGCATTTTGTGTTTACTGTATGCAGTTGAGCAATAATCTGACTGCAATGGAGGTTCAGTGTATTAGAAGATCAGAAGTAGGTTTGAGAAGAAACTACAAACAACAGAGTTATGGAATCTAAAGTGATGATACAAAAAACATAAGTAGTTTTAGAGAAACCACTAATTATAGAGGCATGAAACTGTTAAGTGTTGTTAAATGTGGATGGAGATTAGCAAGCTGCTGAATCTGGTGCAATGAATCTTCTCCCTCTTAAGCGATTAATGTATTTGTACATGATCCCTATAAAGAAACAAACTGAACTAAACTAAGTACAAAAATGATAATCAACATCATATTCACCAAGTAGGATATGTTGTTGAAGGACTAGATATATGGGTAAAAGTGGCCTACCATGGCAAAGTCTAGCGTTGTTTATACAGTAAGTGTCAGTATTGGCTTGGCCATAGCCTATGCTTAGAGTGGAAAACGCTGCAGTTCTTTTTCCATTGCAGCAGTGAGTCAGAACACACACACACACACACACACACACACACACACACACACACAGAAGAATCTAAACAGCCAAAACAAGAGCAACACCAAAGCTGTGTGTGCATCAAACACTCCGACACATTTCCACGTCACATGTGATTTAAGCAACACTCTGCGGCGGCGCTCTGGTGTGTGTCGGCAAGGAGAGACGGAGAGAGAGAGCACACAGAGGAATTAAAGACTGATAAAAATAAAGGGATTGAAGGGGATTTGAAGAGAGAGAGAGAGAGAGAGGGAGAGAGAGAGAGACTATAGGGAGAAGAAAAGAAAGCGAGGGAGAGGAACGTGTGAAGGAGTAGAAAACCAAACAGAGAGGCAAGAAGGGCGCTCCACAGTCATGGCTGTTTTCAGCTCGTTAGAGCACCGCAAAGACACAGCACTGCTTTCAGCTCGCTATGGGAGACATGAGACACAGTGGAGATTTCAGCTCACTATGGGAGACATGAGACACAGTAGACATGAGACACAGTGGAGATTTCAGCTCACTATGGGAGACATGAGACACAGTGGAGATTTCAGCTCACTATGGGAGACTTTAAACACAGTGGTGATTTCAGCTCACTATGGGAGACTTTAAACACAGTGGTGATTTCAGCTCACTATGGGAGACATGAGACACAGTGGACATGAGACACAGGTGATTAAAGCTCACCACATGAGACACAGTGGAGATTTCAGCTCACTATGGGAGACATGAGACACAGTAGACATGAGACACAGTGGAGATTTCAGCTCACTATGGGAGACATGAGACACAGTGGTGATTTCAGCTCACTATGGTAGACATGAGACACAGTGGACATGAGACACAGTGGTGATTTCAGCTCACTATGGTAGACATACAGAGATACAGAAGGCATGAGACACAGTGGGGATTTCAGCTTGTTTGAGCATCGCAAACGTCTCTGGCAAGACTCAGTAGACATGAGACACAGTGGGGATTTCAGTAGCCTGGCACGCCCTCCCAGTGACGTAACACCTTTGCTGTTGCTATCGCTGGTCTGGCCAGCTGCTGATCGGGCAGGACTTCTGAATTCCCCCAAACTGGGGAACTGCCCCCCCTTTGGTCGAGAACCAATCAACTTTGAGCAGCTCCAACGGCTCTCAGTCCTGTTCAGGCAATTCCCTTCGCGTCACATACGTCAGAGGAAAGAGTGGTGTGATTGGTTTTGCTTCGGCACCGCATTTTTTAACATCGACCAGTAGCCGAGGCATTTCAGGGAGGCGGGTCAACCATGTGCTTTGAGAAATTATTGTTTTATATGGGCTCTTGGTCAGACCAAAGTCTCGTAGAGCTTTGAAAGTTGATGGCAATCAGGCTAGGATTTCAGCTCACTATGGTAGATATGAAACACACTAGACATGAGACACAGGTGAGTTAATACAGTAGACGTAAGACAGTGGTGCTTTCAGCTCACTGTTGTCGACATGAGACACAGTGCAGATTTCAGCTCACGGTGGTAGCCATGAGACACAGAGGTGATTTCAGCTCACAGTAGACATGAGACACAGTGGTGATTTAAGATCACTACATGAGACACAGTGGTGCTTTCAGCTCACAGTAGACACGAGACACAGTGGTGATTTAAGACCACTATGGTGGACATGAGACACAGAGTTGAGTTAAGATCACTGCGGTAGACAAGGCATGAGACACAGTGGACATGAGACGTGTAGACGTGATTTAAGCTCACTACATGAGACACAGTGGTGATTTAAGATCACTGCGGTAGACAAGGCATGAGACACAGTAAACGTGAGCTGATTAAAGCTCACTACATGAGACACAGTGGTGATTTCAGCTTGTTTGAGCACCACAAACGTCTCTGGCAAGACTCAGTAGACATGAGGCAAAGTGGGCATTTCAGCTCACTATGGTAGATATGAGACAGTGGTGATTTCAGCTCACTACTGTATGGTCGACATGAGACACAGTTGTGATTAAAGCTCACTATGGTCGACATGAGACACAGTGGAGATTTAGATCATGGTAAATATGAGACACAGTGGTGATTTAAGATCACTATGGTATAGACATAAGACAGTAGACATAGACATAGAGGTAATTTAAGCTCACTGTGGTAGACGTGAGTGACAAAAAGGCTGGGTGTTTCTCAGCCTACATGATAAACAGTGGCCCCTAAAACACAACCAGTCTCAGTCAGGAAGGCGTGGGTATATTGCCCCAGAAACGGCCTGCATGTGTCCCAGCGTCAGAGTCCATAGAGTTCCAACGTGATGCTTCTCTTACCATCTTCTGACTTGAAGGACCAAAATGACAAAATGGCTGCTGAAGGCTTGCAGTCAAGGGTTTGTATAGACAGACACAAGTTCATTTCTTAAAAAAAATAAAATAAATAAATACTGTGTATATATATATATTGGGGCTTTTACCTTTACTATCAAAGGACAGTAGAGAGAGCAACAGGAAATGAGTGGGCGAGACAGATGGGTAAAGATCAGGAAATGACCTCGGGTCAGAATTGAACACCGGTCCCCATAGTTATGATATGACACACTAGCCCGCTGAGCCACGGCTGCCCCACAAGTTCATTTCTGAACAAAACAAATTTGAATATACAGTATGTGACATGTAAGTAAGGACTAATGGAATTGAACTGCAGTAGTTCAGGCTGCTGATAACCTTCACTGTTGGAGGTCTGTTGATATTGTGTGAGAATCATACAGACCATGCTGTTCTGCGTAAAGCATGGTCAATCTATGCATTAGACTACTGACTGTACGGATACTTTATTAGGCCCCAGGCAGGTAGGCCGAGGCCATGAGGCACGGATCTGCCCAAGGTTTCTTCTTATTAGTAAAGCGAAGGGAGTTTTTCCTTGCCCCTGTTACTCATGGATCCTTCCCTTACTGTCTGTAAAGCGCCGCGAGACAATGCACTGTATTTGAGCGCTCTACAAATAAAATTGAATTGAATTTAATTGAATAGAATCAAGGCCTTTGTGGTTGCAGCCTGTTTGTGGGACGTCCAAATGAGTCCTTAGGGGCCTTTGGTCTTTTTTGGCCTCAGCAGCGCCTTCAAGCCAACTCTGCCTTCAAGGCACTATCCCCCCTAAATCTAGGGCTAGGGCTAGGGTTTAGGGCGTTAGGGTTAGTGTTAGGATTAGGGCAGGGCCTTCAGGCAGTGCTGTCTGGAAGGTGCTGCTGAGGGCGAAAACATAACATTGAGTGTCGTTAGCAGAAGAAGCTAAGGATGTGACTGTTCAGCACTGACGCCCTCATAATGCCATTGCCTTCTATGGACTGGTAATGCTGCACATATCAATATGACTGACAGGCACTCACCTGCAGGCAAAGTCTCACACACACACACACACACACACACACACATATAAACACACACACACACACACACACACACACACACACACACACACACACACACATACAAACACACTTACATGCTTTCTGAGCCTCGGATATTAGCCCTTTGGACCTCTATGATAGACAGGTCACCCTCAGGTACAACTATCACGTTGGTGACTATAATAAATGTCACAACTTCATTCACTGTGTAATGACCCATTTATCCTTCAAATATGACCACAAAGCTGATAAATTCACCTAAAATTCACCTAAAAATGCTGCCTGGATGTAAACTTTTTGGACTACCCAAGCACAAGTCAAAACCCTGAGAGTGTGAGAGTGATTATTTAATCTGTGAACTGCTATAAGACCATTCTATAAAATACTAAATTCTCCCTGCTCTCTCAGTACAACAGTTTGGATCTTGTTAGTGTCAATGGATGGGCTGGGCATGTACTGTACTATGACCACACTATGAAACCTCCAGCACCTTTTAGAGCTGCTGGCAGAAGTGTATGGAGTGATTCTCATAAACATTTTATTTTATTTCATTAGATACTACATAAGAGAAGAAGCCTGAAGCCAGTAAAGTAAAGTAGTGCATTTACACACACACACACATATGCACACATTGTGTCTCTGCCACACACACACACACACACACACACACACACACACACACACTACGCACACATTGTCTCTCTGCCACACAGACACACACACAGAGACACACACACAAACACAGAGAGAGAGAGAAAGAGAGAGAGAGAGAGAGAGAGAGAGAGAGAGAGATCAATTTGGCAGCTCTCGGGGGATGATCAAAAAGAAGATGGTGGACATCAGATATGTTTCCTGCAGCTGCCCAAGCTAACAGGCACGTGTGTTTCACAGTCTTTTACGGACAGAGAAAGACTGAAAAGGAGCCATTATTTCTCTAGCTGGATATAGTTAGGAGATCATTTTATGTATTTTTTTTATTCAAGCAAAGAAAACAAAATCCATACAAAAGCTTTGAAAACAAAAAGCATGGTTCGAAAGGGAAAAAAACTCAATGTTTCATAAAAGCCTGACAAAAACAACAGTGGTCTCATTTTCTTTCATTTCAAATCTGAAACCTCTGCTTGGAGGCTGAAATGTTCTAAAAAGTTATGTTTGCAAGTCCCAAAGTTTGGTAACATAAACCAGTGGCTTGTGAACATGAAAGTAAATGATAACACAGTCTCAGTTTAAGCCTAACATTTTTGAAACCTTGATTTTTGTTGTGTGGATGTTTGTGTGTGTGTGTGTGTGTGTGTGTGTGTGTGTGTGTGTGTGTGTGTGTGTGTGTGTGTGTGTGTGAGAGTGAGTGAGTGAGTGAGTGAGTGAGTGTGTGTGTGTGTGTGTGTGTGTGTGTGTGTGTGTGTGTATGATATGTGGATATGATATGTCTTGAACAATGTGACCCTGTGGAAAGGACATGTGTAGGACAGTGTGTGTGTGTGTGTGTGTGTGTGTGTGTGTGTGTGTGTGTGTGTGTGTGTGTGAGAGTGAGTGTATGTGTACATTCTTTCAAGTTCCAAAATTCTAGGAATCAGTTTTTGAAAATTAAGTTTTTAAAGTGCGTATTTCAATAATTATATTGACTTTAATGTATAAAAAAATCAAAATCACATAAAAGAAGCCCAAATATAAATCCAATCCTGATATTGACCTGACGTCACTCCACCTAGAATTGCTGCCATTTTTTGAGACAGTGCTGCCGGCTCTCCATTGGAATCCCATAAAAATACTCACAGCTACAGTCTCTGTTACTGGCCTCAGGTCGCTATAGACATCATTTCTTGCCATCATCATTGTAGAAGGGAAAGTGCTTTTGACAACTTTCCAACAAAAATAAATAAGCCAAATAAGGCAAGGCAAGTTTATTTATATAGCACATTTCATACATAGAAGCAGTTCAATGTGCTAATATGCAAATAACCTGATGGCACGCCCATTTCCCATGATCTATACTTGAAGAAACAAAATGTAAATATAATTTTTGAATTTTGAAGACAACTCTCAGAAGACAACTGTGTGTATTATGATACTGTATGTACTGTATGCCTAGAACAACATGACCATGTGTGTGTGTAAAAACAGGTGAGCTTCATAGGCTGTTTGTTTACAAGCTGACTCTGTGTGTGTGTGTGTGTGTGTGTGTGTGTGTGTGTGTGTGTGTGTGTGTGTGTGTGTGTGTTCCCCAGACGTGGCTGCGGGGGAGCTCCACGAGCTGTTTGTCCAGAAACTGCAGCAGTGTTGCGTCCTCTTTGACTTCCTGGACTGCGTGGCGGACCTGAAGGGCAAGGAGATCAAACGCGCCGCGCTCAACGAGCTGGTGGAAACCATGGCAACTAGCAGGGGCATCCTCATCGAGCCCATTTACCCAGAGGCCATCAAGATGGTGAGAGACATACACACACGTGCACACACACACACACACACACAGGTGTCATTCTCTGTTGATGTATTTAGACTCCAGTGTTTTGTTAGTACTCCATAGCAGTACAGTCATACTAATAAAGCTCCTATGAATTTGAAAAATTAAATTTGACAGGAAGAGAGTTAGAGTGAGAGAGTGAGGGAAGGAGAGTGAGAGAAAGTTAGTGTGTGAGACAAAAGGGGGTAGAGAGATAGAGAAAGACAGAAAGAGAGAGGGGCAGAGGAAAGAGAGAGAGAGAGAGAGAGAGAGAGAGAGAGAGAGAGAGAGAAGGGGGGAAGAGAAGCAACAGCAGGGGAAAGGGAAGTGTCAGCAGGGAGGCTGAAAGTTTGGCAGATGGAGAAGGGGGAAGACATCATGGCAGAGAGAAAAGAAGAGAAAGAAAGAGAGGGCACAGAAAAGGAGTTAAAGTGACAGAAAGTACTTTGTAGAAGAAGTGAGGATAGAGACATGCCAAAAGGAGAGAGAGAGGGAGGGAGGGAGGGAGAGAAGGAAGAAGATAGGGCCACTAAGTATTAATTGTTGAAGTTTATCAGTAGTGATCAGTCTCTTCTACTTTAATTCCCTGGTGGAACTCTCTCTCATCAGTGAGGCAGTGTGGCACACACACACACACACACACACACACACACACACACACACACATACACATACACACACACACACACACACACACACACACACACACACACACACACTCCTTTACCCCCTGGAGCTCAGAGCTGCTGCTCCTCTCTGTCACGTCTCCAAGAGTGCGGAAAGTGGGTGTTTAATCTGGGAATAAAAGTTTACAAGTTGACAAATGGTGTGTGTGTGTGTGTGTGTGTGTGTGTGTGTGTGTGTGTGTGTGCTTCTATATGTTTGCGTGTGTGTTTTGTATGTCATAGTACCTGTATGCTTGGATGTTTGTTTGTGAATGTGTGTTTGTGTACAATATGTGCTATATGTGTGTGTTTTTGTGTGTGTATGGTATGTCTGTGTGTGTGTGTCTAATGACACCCATTGTCCTTACCTTCTCAGATCTCGGTGAACATCTTCCGTACGCTGCCGCCCAGTGAGAACGCCGAGTACGACCCTGAGGAGGACGAGCCCACTCTGGAGGCCGCCTGGCCACACCTACAGGTACACCTGAGTGACCACACTTGCAGGTACACTACAGGTACACCTGAGTGACCACAAACACCTGGCCACACCTACAGGTACACCTGAGTGACCTCACACACACCTGGCCACACTCATAGGTACACCTGAGTGACCACACTTGCAGGTACACTACAGGTACACCTGAGTGACCTCACACACACCTGGCCACACCTACAGGTACACCTGAGTGACCTCACACACCAGGCCACACAGGTACACCAGAGTGACCACACCTACAATACAGGTACACCTGAGTGACCATACCTAGGTACACCTGAGTGACCACACTTACAGTTGCACCTGAGTGAGCACACACACCTGACAACACCTATAGGTACACCTGAGTGACTTCACACACCTGGCCACACCTACAGGTACACCTGAGTGACCAGACCTAGGTACACTTGAGTGATCACGTACACCTGGAGCACACCTGGACCAGTCACTGTTCGCTGGTAGTTACACTGTTACACTGGCTAACTTGACCTGCTGTGCAATGGGCCTCACCTGAGCACCTCCACTGAGATTAACCAATCACAGGAGAGGTCATCAGTACTAACAGTTCAGGACAGTCAACCTGCTCCAATATTTACCTGTTCCAATGCTCTATGTGTTACCTGTTCCAATGCTTTGTGTGTGTGTGTGTGTGTGTGTGTGTGTGTGTGTGTGTGTGTGTGTGTGTGTGTGTGTGTGTCTCCAGCTGGTGTATGAGTTCTTCCTGCGCTTTGTGGAGTGTCCAGACTTCCAGCCCTCAGTTGCTAAGCGATACCTTGACCAGAGGTTTGTCCTGCAGGTAAACAACCAAGAGAGTCTACAGAACACACTAAACACAACATTCAGTATTTCATTATTCATTTAACACACACTGACAAAGCCAGTTGAAATAACTTCACTGCCAACAAGAAAGTATCTTACCCACAGGAGTGTGTGTGTGTGTGTGTGTGTTGATGTCTGCAGCTTTTAGAGTTGTTTGACACAGAGGACCCTCGGGAGAGAGAGTACCTTAAGACCATCCTTCACCGTGTCTATGGCAAAATGCTGGGCCTCAGAGCATACATACGCAAACAGATCAACAACATCTTTCTGAGGTGAAGGGTTGTGTTTGTGTGTGTGTGTGTGTGTGTGTGTGTGTGTGTGTGTGTTTGCGTGTGTCTTTAAAAGGATCCCCGGCTAGTTGGGCATGTTAGCGTTATAAGACTAGCGTTGGCGTCAACTTTAATTGACGTTATTCAAAAACATCAAAAATACGACGGTTTCAAAGAAAATGTTTATTAGAAGCTGAAATTCATTTCACTAGTAAAGTTCCATTGTTGTTACGCCTCAATGACTTATGGGTAAAACGTGACGACAAATGGTTGCACTGCTTTTGGTCAAGCTGGAGCTACACATGGACAACGTAAATATTGATCCTCTATCGTCACCTCTCTGATCCTCACCTCTCCGATCATCTTCCAACACCGTGTACTGTCTTCCGCGTTGTTCCCTTAATTCATGGTGGCGGTGGGTTTAAACGGCAAACTTCACAGAAGACGTATTTTACTTTGCAATAACGTCCTAAACTGGTCCTGTAAAGCCATGAAATTTTGCTGGACAACCATTTGATGTCACGATTTACCCATAAGTCATTGAGGCGTAACCGTAATAGAACTTTACCAAAGAAATGATTTTCAGGTTCTAATAAAAATTTTCTTTAAAACCGTCGTATTTTTAATGTTTTGGGGTAACGTTAATTAAAATTGACGTCGTTACTAATCTTATAACGTTAACATGCCAAACTAGCCGGGGATCCTT
>JAODXP020005884.1:0-10775 GCA_027497455.2 Sardinella longiceps | reverse complement strand
TGTAACATGATGGTGTGGTGGAAGGCCAGAGGGCCAGCCACTGCAGCCTGACTACGCCACCCTGGAACGCCCCAGGGAACTTGGGGAGAAACCCCTTGCAATGCAACCAGAGCCCTACAGGTTCAAATAAGCACTTTTGAGACATGAATTCCATCAAACCAAAACTTTATTGACTAAAAGGAAAAGAATGGAAATAAATCTGGCAAGAGAAACAAATTGTTAAATAAATTATTTATTGACAAGACAAGGACAACACGGAGGGGCTTACCTGAGGGCGATAGGCTAGCTAGAAGTGCATTTAAAACCCACACGAAATATTTATATATATGCATGCACGCAAGTATTACAAAAGTTCCAGCAGTTACACCGCAAAGAGTCAAGGGCAAGCAATACCCGGAACATGGCCACAACAAACTCAGTCAGTGCCTAACCGCCCCTCAGAGCCACCTCTGAAAAAAACAAAGAAACAAATAACAAAAAGTGACAAGAAACAAACATGATAGATACCAACAAAATGATTCAAAACAAAACCAAGACCAGACAAGACAGCAGCCCAACCCAGTCTAGCGTCCACAGCTGGGCTGTGCTACCTAAAAGAAAAGACAGACAAACATTAGCCCACTTCTATGGTGTAATTTTTATCTGAGTTAGTGTTGGGTGAGCCACATACCTCAGCACAGCCCAAAGGGCAGTTTGGATGGAGAATGTAAGCCACTCCATACAACGACCGCTTTGGGTGGTCACGGCCACAGTTACTGTACATTCACACATAAATAAAAAGAATCAGTGAGTGTGCAAATTAAAACATAAAACAAAACAACGGTGGCTACTCATACCTGATGGTAAGCTCAGTGGTGGAGATGGAGACAGGGACAGAGCCAGAGGATCCTGTGGGGCTGTGGGCTGCATAAGCTCTTAAATAGGCTGGTGCCAATTTACCAATTAAACCCACAGCCCCACCCACTTGTTACCTGGGGCAAGGCAGAGGACCAAATGACAAGTAGCCTAGGGCTACCTGTTACATATGCATTAATGTTTGACTCATATGGGTCCTATATGATTTACTGTTAAATTAACGGTTAGATAATGCTGGAATATCAAACTTTAATTAACTTTAACTATGATTTATTATTGAGGAATTTGTTTTTGAGAATCATATGTTAATTAATGAATTAGTTAACCAAAACTTTTGATGGCGACAGAGCAGTGCGTAGTAGGCCGATGGTCAACGTTGATGCAACCCTTGTCTGCCAATGTGCAGGCAGATGCACTCGGCTCAGCTAGCTACAATATCAAGAAAGTCTGCGTTCTCCTCACCCAACCTACCGGCCTGGCAGTCGCTCATCCATGAAACCTACTGGGCTGGCTCTAGCTCCTTCGTGGATCCACTCGAACTGATAGCGGACAGTTAATTATTCTGCAGCCGTGCTAAAGCTAAAGCTGTACCAAGAGTGTGGATTTATTTACAGTCACCCTGGCACCACATACATAGGATAGCCATCACCTGTAACTAACTAACTGCACAAATCACTAGCTAACTATTAATATGCCTTAGTTAACAGTTATGTGCCACATCAAGTAAAGTCACAACATAAATACATAAACAAATGAGTAACTAATTATTAATCCCCCCCAAAAAAACAAGACATGAATCTTCATTAAAGACTTTATTTCACTTTGGTTTCAGGGGAGCTGAGTCAATGGAATCTCCCACAAAGCAGTCTCCTCTAGTCCTCTGTGTCCTTTGGGTGCACAGATTTCTTAATAGGCACACAAGTACTGTATGTCCAACAGTGTTGGGAGTAATGAGTTACAAAAATAACTATTTACTGTAATGCATTGCTTTTAGTGGTAACTTGGTAATGTCAGGCATTACAGAAAAAAAATTGGTAATATTTTACTCGGTACAATTGTCAGTAACTCAAGTTACAATGCGTTTTTAACTTGGAATGAAGTGGTGTTTTTCCTTCATACAAATTCGCCAAAAATCACTGAGAGGTCAGCAAGGGTAAACGTCTGCTGTGCCGGAATTAATGTAGATCTTTACAGTCTCCGCCTGTCATTTTTAACATTCACAACGAATTAGTGAAGGTCATAGGCTACCGTGGGGCCCGAAGAGTAACTTAAATGTAATGCAACTGTAATGTAACTGTAATGTTCATATCACGCTTTAACTAGTGGGGCTAAAATGGCTAAAAAAACTACTGACACTTTTTACACTTCACTAGTTAACTATAGTGGATATTTTATTGCACACTAGTTACAATTTTTCTACCTCAGTAAACAAGTGGACATTGTGTCTCCACTAGTGAACTAGTGAGCAGTTTTGCCTCCACTAATTTATGTAAGTGACACACTGAAGTCAGTAGTTTACGAGTGTCAGTTTCTTTTGGTCAGCATGATAACTTGTGTGCCACATGCATGTGCTGGTTGGGTTTTTATGAAATTCTGTGCTGTGATGAATTGCTATGTCCAATTCAGAGTTTGGGAGCCAATAAAAAGCTTAAATGTCCAGATTTTCCTAATTAGAAATAGCTGAGTTGATTTTTCTTGAAGTAGTTTAGGCTACTTGTATACATTTATCACCCCACTACTTTGGACAAAGGATACATCAAGTTAACTACTGAGCCTGCTGTCATCATAAACCATTTATGGTTCACTAATTTAACTAGTGACCTTGAACTACTCCGTCTCGCTAACTGGTGTGCAGATTTTGGCAACAAGTTAAATAGTTTAAACAAAAATGGCTCCCTAGTTGACAAAAATGACTTATGCTTATGCCTGATATCAAGATATCTGAATAAATGCTCATTCAGCTTGCCACTGATTTACATGTTTGCATTTAGCAGATGCTTTTACCTTTACTTTTATTACACTTTAAGGCAAGACTTTTCTTTACTCTCACTGACTGCGTACATGCACTTATATGAGGCTTATTCCAGTTTTGTTCATATTCAGGATAGGCTAAGGTGTTTATATGAATGCAGAGAAATCGGGAGATTCATTTCCCTGTTTACATGATAAATACTAATATTCAGTTTACTGATAAAGCATTCTTTTCTGCGTTCTCGCCAAGGATTCTAAAGAGCGCTGCTTGATTGTCTTGACGCTTCTCAACATTCCATCTCTCACGTCACACTCTAAAATCGATCTCGCAGTCAGAAATCAGGATAAAGTGTTTACATGCTATAGTATCCCGGTTTCTATCGGAGTCCTCCATCTAGCATATTCCGATTTCTGAGAATGTATGTATTAACTAAAAGAAAATAGTTGAAGACATGTCCCCATTAGCAAGCACACAAGAAATACATGAAATACAGTGTGATATTTTAAGCACACTGACACATCCTGATTCCCTTTAGCTTTCCAAGATTTCCCAGGTAAAGTAGTGGCATGATGGTGCTTCCGAGTGTGTTGCAGATCAGAGCAGATACGAAAACATTACAAAATCTCTCCTGTGAGTTGAATGGCAATAGAGGTGAGACTACGTACAGAACAAGTGGTAAGAGGTAAGACACCACTGTCATGATGAAACTGTTGGTGATGGTCTGTGGTCTGTGGTGATGGTCTGTGTTTTTTTGTCAATTGTCAATATGTCTGGGTCTGGGATAACATGTGCCGTCATCGGCTGTCACAATAACACCAAAAAAAAAAAAAAAAAAATGGCAAAAGTCTGTCTGTGAGACACGCAGTCCCCAACTTAAAGAGGATTGCCTGTGTTGTGTAGACGGGCATTAGCGACCGTGAGCTAGGTAGCATGTAACAACAGCTGAATGAATGAACTAGCCACCAGTGTCGCGCGGGTTGATCCAAACTGAGCGGATGACTGCGGGCGTCCGCGGGTTTCCGCGGGCACGAGTCATCAAAAAAATATAAAATGCGGGCCGCGGTCGGTCGGGTCTAAAAATAAAAGTTGACTACATTTTTGTAATTTATATTAAAATTGATTGAATGACTGCATGGGGCGAAGATGCAAGCTCAGTGTAGGAGAGGAGAGAGATGGAAGCGGTAAGGGAGAAGCTGAAGTCTGGAGAGTGGAAGCAGGGCCGCTGCTAAGGTTTTGGAGGCCCTAAGCTTAACTGGTCAGGGAGGCCCCCCCCCCCACCCCCCCCCAAAAAAAAAAAAACAAAAAAACAAAAGCAAAGACTTCGAAGTTCCACTCAAACTCAAGGCACGATATCTACAAACTACAGTGACAATTATCAACTACTTGCAAACATGCCACATTCATTTTAAAATCCAGATTGTTTCATATTGCAACCAACCGAGCCTAAATTGAGCAACATCATTGAACGTTAAGTTAGCAAAACAATTAACGTTAGCCTAAACGGACTTACCGGCCAGGGATGCACGAGCGTCTTCTTTTTGCTTCTTTTTCTTTCGCTTTTCAGCACCAGATTCATGCTGTCTCTTCATTATTAGATGTCAACGATGTTGACACATTTACTGAACATTTGCACAGCAGAATCTTGCAATTTGCAGTTTTCTAACGTTGCTGCTTGCTGCTTCAATCAAAGCCGACACAACAAACTCAAAGACGCAATTTGGGATGTACCATTTCAGGGAATAGGGGTGGGTAGGACTATCTTTGTATATTAGGCAAAACTGTTAATTTGCTTGAATTGTATGATGAGTTACGCAATTTTTAACAAAAAATGATGGGCCTATTCATTACTAATTCATATATTTTTGCAATGTAACTATTATCATGACATTTTTTAGTAAAGCTCAAAATTGGAGGCCCCCCGAGGCCCTGCCAAGTGGTTGAGGCCCTACGCACCTTGCGTACTCTGCGTATGGGGAACGGCGGCCCTGAGTGGAAGCTCCAGAAACACACAAACAGAGAGAGTTAAGTGTGGGAAACTTTTGCTGAGGTGACTAAAGACGATGGTAATAGTGCTGGCTTTGTCATGTGTAGCCTACCTCTTGTGATTCAATTTACAAATTTGATAGTCACAAAACTGGCACGACGAACATGGCCCGCAATAAGTGCACTACTGGTAAGGCCCACACCTACCCAAGGCTCCCTGCGTTGGCAAGGAGGATTCTCTGCGTCCCAGCTTCAAGCGCAGCCATTGAGCGCACATTCAGCTCTGCAGGCCGTGTCATAGAAGTGATAAGAAACCGTCTTCACCCTGACACTGTCGATTCAATCTTATTTCTCCACAGCGCGCGTAAAGCAAAAAAAATAAAATAAAATAATGTAGCCTATGCCATTTACCTTATTATTATTTTGAATGCAGAATGCATTATGATTGAATGCAATTGAGCGCATTATGCTGCGTGCACTGTCATATTTTGTGTTAATGTTCCGTGGGCTACTTGTTTATTTTGACCATTTCCACCTTGTAGCCTACCTTGCAGCTTGCACTTTCATGTTGTGTTAATGTTCTGGGCTACTTGCTTGTGATAGACGATTTGGCACCCTTCATCCTTCTTTACGTCCTTCTTTACGATATGCATTTTAAATGATAAGCTATATAAGCCTGACTTCTGCATGAATGGTGGATTTTTTAAAAAAATGTAGGCCTAGTTTAAATGCACCAGGTGAAATGCTGAACAATGCCATTGACCTCAGTTTGTAGGCTATGCATACTCGGGTCATATATACATTTTATGTTGCCAAAATGAGACTATAAGGGCAGTCAAAAGCATAGATATTTTTTTTAAACAAGCGGGTGGAAGCGGGTTTCGGACCGGAGTTCTGCGATCCAAGTTTTGCGGTCCGAGTTGCGGTCGGTCTAGTTGAGAACGTCGGTCGGGTGCGGTTGGTTCAAACGTGTACCCGCGCATCACTGCTAGCCACTACATGTATGGTGCATTTCTACCTGTTGATCTCTGTCAAGTCATTTAAATAAAAAACGGACACCATGGTTATTATTTATAGAGTCTGATTATGTGGTCCCTTGCTTTGTTTGTCTGAAAATTAAGTGGAAATATGCTTTAGAAGTGTTTGTACATTAGGCGCTAGATAGCATGTACTGACACCGGCTGACAGATCAGTGACAGTTGGGAGGGTCGATGTTAATGTCATGCAAATGAGAACATTCAGCCAGGCAAAGGAAAATCTTTAAGGCAAGATATCTCAACTTTCAGATGGGTGCACTTTCAGATGGCTACAACTTCAAATCTTCTCGTCACATATTGTTGTCATAGATATACGCCAGCCAGTCATGAATCCATAAATCGCTTCTCGGATCGGTGTATAACGGGAGACAACAACTAAGTCCCGCCCTCCATAGAACTGAATGTCTGAGGCTAGGCTAGTAAATAATGTGAATTGACAGTCAACGCCATTGTGAATGCTGGAGCTAGCGAACCACGGCCTTGCTCTTGCTGCCCATGCGCTAAGTTCCAAAGCTGGAAATGACGCATGGACTCAGGTTGAATCCCTTTGCAAAAACAGTAATCCTTCAGTTCAGACGCTGGTGATAAAGCACCTAGTTTGCCATACAACACAAAGAAAGTTTTGTCGAGAACGTGCCTCAAGTTTTATAGCATTCATGACAGTACACATTTTTTTCATAAGCTCCTCAAGAAATAAGCAAAGAGTAACCAAAGATCATGGAAGATTGCTTTTACTCTCCCCGGAGGAGTAACATTTTGCATGTAACCGCCCACCAACTTGTAAGTGCATGTTGAGTGCTCGTGCCCAGCATGCCATGGTTTGTAGGTAGGCTACAGCGACTCCATATTTGAAAATGGTGATGCTAACCTCCACTAATCTGCACGCTCTTGACCCCCTGGATATAAGGAACCGAAGTCGCGCTAACTTCCGGATTAGTATAGGGACCTATCGAAAAAAAAGTGAATAGACAAATAAACGTGACTTTTTGGTCCACTTTGATTTATAACTTGAGTCACACATATGTTGCATGTGAATTTAAACGATAACCATTCATGCCAATCAAGACTATGTTTGTTGTTTTATGTAACGTAACTTTTGAAGTTCGTCTACAATCAATTTATTTTTTATGTTTGTGAAGCTCAAAATGTAAGTTTAAACATTATAAACATTATATGTGAAACCCACGACGCATACCAAAGCGGACCAGAAGTTATAGGTATCTGTTCGTTCATTTTAATAGGCTCGATTGGACCCTATGTTAACGCGGAAGAGGGCGTGACTTCGGCTCCCTATACCAGTGGAATTACAGACAAGCCCCTTCTCCATCTGAGCATGAGCAGCTCACTTTGCACAGTTTATGGTATTCCCAATAGTCTAATGTATGTGTGTTGGTCTTCATCGCAAGTTTACCTATAGGGCTGAAATTGTTAAAAAAAATAATAATAATAAGTTGAGTTGAGTATTTTTTGTATGTGCAATGATGCCCCCTAGCGGTAGGGCGCATCTGCAGCTTGACTATAATGGCAAATGAGTATATACTCAACCACTGTGATGGTCCTTCACCATATTTATTGTATTGCAGACAGACATTGCATAGATGTGGCAAACATTATGCTAGAATTTTCATGATTTTTTACTACATTACACATTGGACAACACCTAAGTGACTCAGCTGATTCACACATAGGCCAACTAAAATATCGTTACAAAACAGTACAAGATCTATATGAAGTAATAAATGCATCATAAACCACATGAAAGAAAAAACATAATTTTAAAGCCAAACTTTTCTTTACTCTCTGTGACTTTGTTGAGGAAAGACTGATGTGAAGGCAAACAAGGTAATGGATGGGATGTCTGCAAGTGGTTGAATTACTCATATCATATTGAAAGGGAAACCTGAGGTAAATCAATCCAAAGCCCTGCCGATTGATGACCCTGACATGACTGTGTTGTCAGTGGGGAAAAGAACAAGAATATTTGGAATTGGAGTCAAGCAACAAAACTGCAGCAAACACTTATTGATAAGAGCAACAAAAGACATGTTTTAACTAAAAGAAGTTTGTTGCATGTCACTATTCACAAGCACACAAGCAATACATGAAATACAGTTCATTCCACCTTTCTATGCACACTGACGCATCCTGATACCCTTTAGCTTTCCAAGATTTCCCAGGTAAAGTAGCGGCATGATGGTGCTTCCGAGTGTGTTGCAGAACAAAGTAGACACAAAAACATTACAAAATCTCTCCTGTGAGTTGAATGGCAATAGAGGAGAGACTACGTACAGAACAAGTGGTAAGAGGTAGGACACTACTGTCATGATAAAGCTGTTGGTGATGGTCTGCAGAGCTCTCTGTTTCTGTGGGTGGACGTCACTCCTTCCAGAAGGATCTGGTCTTCTCAGAGTGTGGAGGATGTTGATGCAACAGAAGCCAATGATGAAAACTGCCAAGATACGTGGGATCCCTCCGACAGGTTGATTGAAAAAGTTCTGTCCAGAGTGCAAACATTATATGATAAACAAAGGTGAAGAACCAGACAACTGTACAGGCCACCAGTCTGTATCTGATCTGTTTGACTTTCAAGTATAGTATGGGGAAAATTACAGCCATGTAGCAGTCCACACACATACAAGCCATAATCAGGGGTCTTCCATTTAAGCTGAATCCTTCCAGGAAGATTGTCAGTAACAAAAACTTATGATCTTTCCAGAAAAAGTAGTTTAATATGCAGGGAATTTTGAAAGTGTTGTAGATGAGATCCATGGTGGTCAGGTTGAGCATGTAGACGTCGTTTAATATGCTGTTGCGCTGCCTCTGAATGAGCACCCAGAAAAGCCAAGCACTGGCAGGCAAACCCACACACACACAGGGTGCACTGACGATACTCATGATCAAAGGACCAGTGGTTAGTTCATTGCAGAAAGGATCAAAATCTTCAGTCATGTTCAATATATCTGTAAAGTTTGAGGAACTGTCTGTCTTCATAATTGAATTACGTACACTGGCAATGAACTGTCTTCAGACCATGGAGCCCCTACATCCTTTTAGACTTACACAGTAGTTGACTCTGCCAGTGTTGAAATCTAACCTATTATGCAAAGTTCAAATGTTTTCTTCAGGCAAAGCAGCTGGCAGTTTCGACTGACACCTGACATGCTTATGCTTGCAAAGAAGTCAATCGTGGACGATTAGTTATCTTTCAAACTACTTCTGCACGCAATAAGATAGCCTATGACCAATCAGAGGAACAAACAAGATGTAAATACCAATTAAAGGCCTTTTTTATTTTACCAAGCCCGTCCTAAACACATAGACACATACATTGCTATCTCACCTAGTGACATAAGCCCAATTGAGACATTGTGTCTCTGCCTTGAAAAAGTGAATAGCTGGATGCAACAGAATTTCTTACAACTGAATAATGATAAGACTGAAATTATTATTTTTGGGAACAAAGAGGGGAGACTGAAGCTTAGTGGCTATTTAGAATCCAGAGCACTTCACACCAAATCCAAAGTCAAAAACCTGCAGAGTGATACTGGTACTAGTGATCTCAGCTTCAGTGATCACATTAAAACCATCACTAAGTCAGCTTTCAGGCACCTTAGGAATATAGCAAAGATGAGAGATTTTGTATGTAAAAAAGATCTAGAGAAACTCATCCATGCATTCATATCCTGCAGAGTTGACTACTGCAATGCTCTTTTCACTGGCCTTCCCCAAAAGTCACTTAGGCAGATACAACTAATTCAAAATGCTGCAGCTAGAATATTAACTAAGACTAAGAAAAGAGACCACATCACTCCAGTCCTTAAGTCTTTACACTGGCTCCCAGTTAAGTTTAGAATTGAGTTTAAAGTCCTACTCATAGTCTACAAATCACTAAATGGCTTGGGCCCAAAATACATTGCAGACTTGCTGGAGGAATACAAACCTACAAGGTCTTTAAGATCTACAGAGACTGCCCTGTTGGTAGTGCCAAGAGTAAAATCTAGGCAGGGTGAAATGGCATTTAGTCATTATGCTGCTAAATGCTGGAACCAGCTTTCATTAGAAACCAGAACTACACCTACAGTAGCTTGTTTTAAAAAGAAATGAAAAACTGTGTTATTCTCAGCCGCTTTTGGGGTAATGTGATTATGTTAAGTTGTCTTAGTGATATAAGTTTTATTTATATCTTATTTACATCTTATTTACATTTATATCTTATCATCACTTATCTTCATCAATATCTTTTTTGGGTAACACTTTGCGGTAAGGGTACATGAATTATGATGAATTCATGCATGAAATCATTCATGATGAATTCATGATTCATGCATTACTTCATATCTGAAAGTCTAATGAGTTATCAGGAATTAACATGAATTCATTGTTTGTCATTAATGACCTCCTGCTGAAATAGCACATGATCTTAAGTATTAGTTACTCTGGGTACATCATCATGAGTCATGATTAATTAGCATGAGTCATGATTATTAGCATGATCATGATGAATTCATCATGTTTGTGCCCCCTCAACTAAAGTGTTGACATGGTTAAATTGGTAAAATTTAGTTGACGTATGGGATAGATATGAGGAACTAGGCCAAAGTAGATTAAATAAGTACTTTTATTATATCAAATTATATCAAATTCTTTTGAACAAAAACATCATGATCATGTGTAATTAGTCATGACTCATGATGATCTACCCAGAGTAATTAATGCTTAAGATCATCTGCTATTTCAGCAGGAGGTCATTAATGATAAACAATGAATTCATGCTAATACCTGATGAGTCATTAGATATTCAGAGATGAAGTAATGCATGAATCACGAATGAATCATGAATGAAATCATGCATGAATTCATGATAATTCATGTACCCTTACCGCAAAGTGTTACCCTTTTTTGTTTTAAATATATATGTACTTTTATCA
>JAODXP020005883.1:0-10993 GCA_027497455.2 Sardinella longiceps | reverse complement strand
CGCCACAAGTTGTGATGACTTCATTGCTGTCTTGCGTGTTGAGACGATTGCTTAGTCTACATCTGTCTACATCTGTAGTGATCCTCTCCCCCGTGCTTCAGGCTTAGCGGGTTGCTAGTCTCATTAATTTCCTCTCCATTTAGGACCCATGAGAATGTGATGTCATCAGGGAAGCTCTCAGGCTCACACTGAAGGGTTGGTATATTTGTCGAGGAACAATGCACTGACAGCTCCGGAACTGGAACCTTGGCTAGAACAGATTGATGTCCATACACAGTAATTTAGGTTTTGTTATAAAAAAAGATGTTTGTGCACGTGTGTGTGTGTGTGTGTGTGTGACAGCTTTCTAGACCATGCCTGTAGTACCATTTTGATTGGTTTGTACTTACAGAGCACACAGAGTCTCTCTGTTACTGCTTTAAGTAATTTCCCATTCCCATCATGATGTTCTGCCTTGTATGTACAAGCCATTGCCTTGGAAATGTTAGTCAGAGTTAGGGATCCCATTTCATCCACATCAACATTTGGCTTCTTTTGTTCCTTTCCCTTTCTCCTTTTATACATGACATCATCACCACATTTCCAGGTCAATGCATCATCATGTTGTTTAGGTGAATCCAGTGTAATGGTGTAGGAGTCTCCTTCCAATGCTTCTCTACATTTAGGACCTGGATGGAGAGGACAGGGAAATCATGAGATGAATGACAGAAAAATACAAGAGAATTTTGATTTGACCAGTCATAAATGAATAATACATTTTCTGCCAGATTGCAAAAGTAAAATGGGCCAGTGTGTCCTAGAGTTTGACTAAATTAGACACCAGTCAGTCACATATTTATGTTTTTGCAAATGAAAGTTAAAAATAGATAACAATACACAAAATCTCTCTCTCTCTCTCTCTCTCTCTCTCTCTCTCTCTCTCTCTCTCTCTCTCTCTCTCTCTCTCTCTCTCTCTCACACACACACACACACACACACACACACACACACACACACACACACACACACACAATCTGTATGGTTGGTCAACAAACCTGCATCAGAGTAAACTCAGCAGCAAACTGATCATGTGAATAATTTGCCACTTTTACACCATTTGATCTTTTGATATCTTTACCAATGTTTGACTGCATTCCAGACAATTCATCATTGTGCCATTTTGGTTTTTGTTATACTTACAGAGTACACAGATTCTGAGAGTTGCTTGTTTTAGTGATGTCCCTTGTAGATTATAATGTTCAACTTTGCATGTGGTTATATCTTTGGAGATGTTTTTTAGAGTCAGGGAGCCTTTGCTATCCACACTTGCATACAGCTTCTTCTCTTCCTTGGTTTTTCCACCCCTGGTTCTCCGATTATACATGATTTCTTCATCACATTTCCATTTCAGGTCATCCTCAGGTTTGTATTGAGGTGAATCTAGTTTAAGAGTACCAGAGTCTCCCTCCAATACAGTTATAGTACATTCTGAATGGAGAGTGAAGAGATAGAATCTTGATGTCAGTGCCAGAAAATATAACCCTGACTCCAAAGTTGTTGTTGTATACGTAGCTGGTGGCGGTCCGCACCGCATACGGGTCTCGAACCTGCCACCCCGCAAGCTACAAACTCCCGGCATGGGAGTCGCTCTAACCACTGAGCTAAAAGCCCAAGTTTCAAACGTAGCCGTTGGAAGTGCCCGAGGAATTGGGTGATGAGGATTTTATACATACTAGCCGAGTACTACACGCTAGCCGAGCTAGCTGGCCTCCGTTACACTCACCCTCTAAATCCTCACTCCCATCTGGGTCATGGCACCAATGTAGCTGGTGGCGGTCTGCACCGCACACAGGTCTTGAACCCGCCACCCCGCAAGCTACAAACTCCCGGCGTGGGAGTCGTGCGCTTACCACTGAACTAAAGGCCCGAGCTTCTAACTCAGCCGTTAGAAGCGCCCAAGGAATTGGGTGATGAGGATTTTACACGTACTGCCGCCACGCTAGTCGAGCTAGCTGGCTTACGTTATACTTATGTATTTAAATTATTATTTAATCATTAACAGATTACTTTATCCACCATGATCATGTTTGTAATACTTCATTTCTCATGTGTGCCAGTGGATCTACAGTTGAGTTGCTTTTAATTTTTTTGTTTAAAGAATCAATGCAACTTTAATTTGACCTAAAATTGTGATGGAATACTGCTCATCCTTGTTCATCTGACTATATCCTCCCAGTGAAGAGAGGAATTCCCACATTTGACTTTTTCATTAGATGTAGTAAGAGTGTAAGTGTGTTTCATGAGTAAACATTATCAACTTTTCTCAATTAACCACGTTTAGACCATTTGTTAATCTGTCACTTACAGAGTAGACAGGATCTCACTGTCATTGCTTTAATAAGTAAGATAGATCAATGTCAGAAAATACAGGACAATACTTATTTGACTTCTGACATAGAAATTAATATTTTCTCTTAGATGAAAAAGGGAAATGGGTCAATGGCTCCCATGAGAGTTTGACTATACTATTAGGTTCATTCTTAAATCAACACAAAGTGCTCTCTCTTTCTTTTTCTTCCTCACAGACTCACACACATGTACAAGTTTAATACTTTAACTAGGTCTCTGTAGGGTTGATTAACACACCTGTTTTAGAAGATTCCACTGCTAACTCTGGGCCTGGAGCCTTGGCTTGAAGAGAGGAATTCCCACAGTATTTGAGTTTTATCATTAGAGATGGTACAAATGGATAATTCATTAGTAAATATCTGATATGATATTTGCAATTAACCACTTTTGGACTAATTGACCACTTGATACTTACAGCGCACACAGAGTCTCTCTGACATTGCTTGAAGTAATTTCCCATTTCTGTCATAATGTTCAGCTTTATATGTACAAGCCATTGTCTTGGACATATTAGTCAGAGTCAGGGAGCCCATTTCATCCACATTTGCAGTTACTTGAGTCTTTCCCTTCCTCCTTTTGTAAATGACTTTTTCATCACATTTCCAGACCAGTGCATCGTCTTCTTGATTTGGTGAATTCAGTGCAATGGTATAGGTGTCACCCTCCAGTTTCTCTGTGCATTCTGGTTCTATTGGTTTAAGCGAATTTAATTTGATCATAACAAGCAAATTCACATAAAAGTTGGTACTATGTAACTCCAATTAATATTAGTATTCCAACTCATGACAAGGAAAATGGTGTAATGCATAATTGTGGTTTTGAAAAGCTTTTAGTCCACATAAATGAACAACCTTTAAAAAATGAGGAGTGAAAATGTGTTCATAATGTGTTTGCAACTGTACACATACTGTAGGCTAGGCTAATATACGTGAATATTTTTTTGTAATAGATGTAAATGTAAATTTCAATAAGTAAATTTCATTAAACTTTCTAGGGATATTTTTTTAAATCAAGCACTTTTTTCAAATTCAACACTTGAATCATACAAATGAATCATATTAACTACATAGATTAATGAATTAGACAATGAAACATCAAGATGAAAACTAGCTATTTAGTATAAACAGATCATTACTTACCTTTAAATGCATTTAAATGAAGGAAATGACCAAAAAATACCACAACAATTTTAAAGTTCATCTTCACACATCCCTTGCAAAGTCAGGTTAGCTGAGAGAGAGAGAGTTGGAAGTGTGTTTGCATGTGTGTACATCTGTGTTTGAGTGTGTGTGTGTCTGTGTGTGTGCGTGCGTGCGTTCAAAATAAGAGGAAATGAATCTGAAATGAGTAAGAATGATATTTTTCTGCATCATGGTTCAGTCTGCAATCCTGTCTGTGAACTATGATCCCATGCAAACTTACCATGGTGTGCCTCCAAAATGCCTAGGAATGACTGAATATTTTATAGGCAGAAACAAAATTGAGTAGCCTATTGAGTATGTGAATGAGCGTGGCAGCCACTGGTGACACTATGACAAGTTACTGTCCACCATCATACTTCTATTATGTTTATTATGAACCAACATTAAAACTCCGTAAAATGTCACCTCTGAAATGTATTGCCAGCAATTCTGGGGCATAACAAGTGCTTATGTTCAGGTACTGAATTAGACTCACTTCTGAGGGCAAAAACAAAAAGATTTGTTTATCTTCAATAGATTACATTACTGCATTTTGTCATGTTGACTACCTCTTTCTTCGCTCCTAAAAACCTACTTGACTTTCCCTTATGAGATGTGCATTGTTTTGAGAAATATTTACGGCAACAGATTGATTCACTGCGGATAATTCCTTTAATGAGATGTACAGTAACATAATAAAATGTTAACATTTGTTTCCATACTTCCTTATTTGTGTAAAGTGTTGCTGCAAGGAACTAAGGAATTAGCTATCATGTGCCGCCATAGGGAAGTGGAAATGCTGAGCATGCACACAGTTTTGGTTTTGGTCAGTTAGATTTTTTCAAGGCCAATTAACTTTGTTTAAGACTTGTAGGTGAGGTTATATGACTGTGGAGAAAGTGAGGGCAAATGGGTTATGTAACCCCATTTTATTTCACTAATATCTGTGCTCCGATGGTTTGTCCTTTATGTGCTAGGGTCTTATGACACCTTCTGTGTGAGCTGTAGAAGCTCTGACTGCTTGTGCTGAAGTGTGCTATGAAACGGTGGTATTTCCTACTTTCAATTCCATACACTGAAAACAAAAAATGACTTTGATTTTGGTTCCTTTTAATACCACATTATAGTGTCATAAATACACCCCATAAAGCTTATGCACTGTCTGAACTGGTACTAGTTCTGGGCTTTTGGGGTGAGGTTCAGCTTCCGACGTGGCTCCGGCACTGGGTTTGCAGGCAGTGAGACAGGCTCCACCTTGTTGCGTTTCGTCACTATTCTTAGGGTTAGCTACTAAGAGAAACCAGAATTGAGACCTGTTACTCCCACTCCCCATCTTTACAATTTAAGTCTGTGTGAGTATCTAGGACAATTGTAGCCAACTTATTTTCCCCTGTAGAAAAGGTTTCTGATGTGTGACTGATAATCCACCAAGCAAAAGAAGTGATCAGAGTCACTCGAGGCAAACAGGCCAAGTGTAACCAAGCATTATTAACTCTTACCACAGAGAGTGTTTTTTTATAAAAATACAAAAAGATTACAATTAGTGCTGTCAAGCGATTAAAATATTTAATCGCGATTAATCGCATTTTTCTGTAGTTAACTCATAATTAATCGCGATTAATCGCAAATTTCTTTCTATTCTAAATGTCCCTCGATTTCTTTTTGTCCCATTTTTATTTATTCATAGATATCGCGTTACGTCATAGAGTAAAGCTGCCGCCATTTTGAGGACCTCCCACTACCTGGGACCTGGGACCACCCACACGGACCACCCACTACTTCCGTTGTAAACAATGCCGTCTCTCTGCTACGCAGTTAGCTGTAACAACAGCAAAACCAAAAAGTTGGGACATATATTTTATAATATCCCCCAAAGACCCTACAAGACGACAACTATGGCTGTCCATGCAATCAAAAGGGACAAATGGACGCCGACTGAGCACTCAAGACTGTGCAATGAGCACTATTTCTGGTAAGTTGACTCCTGAATTGACATTAGCTTTGCTATAATATCCTTGGACAACTGGTATTTGGGCTCTGTTTTCCAAAGCTATGGGCACAGTGAACAAGATTTAAGACAAAAAATAAGATCTAAGACAACAATTGTTTATGTTTTGACCTATGGGTTAGCTTGGCAGTTGGTTTTACTCAAAATGATATGCTGTAGACGGACGCACCCTTGCTGGCCAATGTTTTTTTGCAGATGTATCGATAGTTTAGCAACGCTAGCGACAAAACGAGGTGTCAAACTAAAGATAACCAGAAAAAGTGAGGCAATGTGCTTTTAATTTACTGTTTGTACAGGCCTTAAGTGAAGGGTGGTTAGACTTTCATTGGGACCTTTCCGTTTTCATTCACAGCCTGAAGGTAAGGACTTAATATTTAATTGAGTTACTTGATTTTCTATATCATTGAATATCTTATAATTGTACAGGTTGTCTTACAATTGTTGCATTTATCATGCATCATGTTTGCAATTAATGCTTTGTATACCCTAATCTAAACTACAGATATTTTCTAGAATATAGGCTAGGCTCTTATATCAAATATTAACAAGATGGATCACATCTCAGCTTGTTTTGGTTGGTAACAGGCATTTCATTTCTGTTATGTTGTTCATTTTGTGCTTTTCATTTCTTTTACTGTTTGTGCAGGTCCTGAGGAGTGGTTAGACTTTCATAGGGGTCCTTCTGCTTTTACTCACAGCCTGAAGGTACAGTAAGGACTATACTAGGCTAATATTTAATTGAATTAATAATAATGTCTGATTTTCCACATCATTGAATATCTGAATCAGGTTGCCCCTAAACATTCAATTGCTGCAGTTTATCATGTATCATGTTGGCAATTAATGCTTGGTAACCCAATCCAAAACTACAGATATATTTTTTTACAATATTGTATCTTATATCAAATACGAACAAGATGGCTACTAGCACTAGCTACCAAGCATTATATGCAATTCATTTTGTGCTTTTAATGTTTACTGTTTGTACAGGTCCTACTGAAGGGCAGTCCGACTTTCATCGAGTCCTTTCTGCTTTCATTCAAAGCCAGAAGGTAATAACTAGGTTGACATGAATTATATCATTGAATATTCTACAATTGTGTCTGGTTGTCCTTTACCTACGATTATCCCAAAACTGCAGATATTTTCTACAATATACTGAATTTGAAATCCTTGTTGTTTATTAATGAGTAGGCCTATATTTTGGACAAGACAAGACAAAACCTGCATTTATACCAACTGCACAACTAACATTTTGGATACTAAATTGCAGTAGTTCTATGTATTATATGTTTGTATCCTCCTTTTTCCACATGGACAATAATTGCATGAAAGAACAATGTGACATTTAGCCTACCACTCCAATTTATTCTAAATGGTTATCAATATTTATTTTTTAATTTCCCACATATCTGTTATTTTTCTAAGGAATTGGAACACCTGGATTCCTGGCATTATCTCCTTCTCTGCATTGCTCAGCATTCCCATAAATCCAGTCTGCTGTGTTCTCCCTTCTTCTGTGCAACAGGTTAGTGTCACTATATGACCAGTTATTTTAAGAAACTAAGAAGTCTGTTGCAGTTGAGTGAATGAGCTTGATTAAGAAGATATTAACTTCTCTCTTCTCTCTGTTTACAATAAGCAGATAGTCCAAAAGGGAGGAGTGTGACCAGCAGCGGGCCCCACTGGACGCAGACACCATTGGCGTTATTTTTGGTGAGATGGCAATTGATTTACATTCAGTCAGGTGGTGATAATTTTACAATGTGAAATGTGATGCACAATACATGTGTACACCCAGTTGTCAGTTTATTAGATAAACTGTATCTAGGGAATAAATGCCGTTGCTAAGTATGCTTTTGGGAAATGCTGATCACATAATGGCGAAACCTAAACAAACTGTCTATCCTACCCCAGACGCAGTGGTGAAGAACAGTTCCCAGGGGACAGCTGGGGACAGTGGTCAACTAAAAAGTGGCAGAGCTAAGATTTAAAATGAAATAAATAAAAAATAAATTGAAAATGTTGTGTTTGTTTGTTGTTTAACTACCTTTATGTAGTAAAGGTAAATGGTAAAAGTAAATGTCAAAATATATTTATATAAACAATTTGCAAAAGTTTAATATATGTAGGCCTACATAAAAACACAATAGCAAATATCTTGTATAGGAAAAGGTATGTCTGGAGTGCTGTAACTGACACCTGGTGCTCTTCGGTGCAGGGATTTCAGAAATTGTTTTAAAGAGTCAGTTCAGAGGCACTCAAGATGCAGTATAAAATACTTTTTATACTGCATCTTGAGTGCCTCGAACCGACTCTTTTAAAATAATAGCAAATATATTGACATATATTGTGACTGAAATATATTTTCAAGAGTAAAATATATTTACATATATTTCAGTGAAATATATTTATTGGGCCAAAATCAAATATTTACATATATTCCAAAAATATATATTGAAATATATTTTTTCAAAATATATTTCAAATATATTTTTTTTGTGTATGGGTTAAAGAGGCTCAATGAAAATATGGCATTATGGTCTACATGAGTAAACCTACATTGCATGAGCATACCTTTAAAATGCATTTTGCCATATTGGCAATTGCCCTGCAAGAAGCTCTCATTTTAGTGACAAGGTCATACGTTCAGAATCAGGTAGGCTCAGTTGCGCTCCGACCTGTTTCACCTCTCTCACTCGCGCTGCAATTTTGAAACGGATATTAGCCTATTTGCGGGGTATTCAGTTCAAGAGAAGGGATTTCTAAGTGACAACATCAATCCTCTAGCTAGTTAACAACCTAAATATGCGAACATGCTCAATGATTGTGTCGGTAAAATATTTGTTTTCACTGACATCAAATGACGCTCACAAACATTCTCTCTCGTGCTCCGACCTGTTTCACCTCTCTCACTCGTGCTGCAATTTTGAAACGGATATTAGCCTATTTGCGGGGTATTCAGTTCAAGAGAAGGGATTTCTAAATCAGGGTGTCCGCGGGTTTGTAAAAAGTTGTAAAAGGTAGTAAATGAAATCAGGACAAATTAAGGCCAGTAAAAAGTAGTAAAAAGTAAGAAGCGTCATCTGACGAGGTAGTAAATTTTTGAGCCCCCATCCAAATGACGCTATGAATTTTTCAATTTGTTTAACTTGCATCCATCCTAACTCGTTAAATTACTAAACGTCTGTGGACTTAGCCTACTGTATTATTTTGCGTTGCGAGTGGAACCTGAGTGATAAGCTGCAGATGATGTCACGCCTGCCTACCTCATGCGCGCTCAATCAATCTGGGTAGGCTACCTGCCAGATCTCTTCGCAAGTTCGCTATTAGTTAATTTCAAATAAAGGAACAGTAACAAAGGCTATGAAGATTAGACGACTTGAGGTAAAAGGCTGTGAGTGAAACTGTCGCCCCTTTTTTGTTGTCTGTCACGTCATTAAGGACTTAAACACCCATAAGGATAAATGTTGCACCAGAGACAGTGGGTGAAGCAGGTCATTGCGGATGAGAATATCCATCGAGACTATCTATCGCTTTCGCTAAACCCCTACAGCCTATTTTATTGTCAAACTGTTCTGCCGAAGCGCAAGAGGGGAGCCGCAAAACATTTTAAATCTTGATGTTGAATTTGTTCTGTTAAACAACTGAATCTGTTAAAAAGTTCCCATTTAGAAATTACTTCCACTCTGTCTTTTGAGGCATAGCCTTCATGTTTTCATATCCGCTCACTAGTCTTTGCCTTGTAATGCCATTAATTTCGGCTACATTATCCGTCAAGCCCCTAAGGCCCAAAACGATTTCAAATGAACCGCCATTTTTGCTAGCTAGCTTGACTTTGCAAATCACCAGTGGTATGAATGAGGCTAGATTTAAGAAAATATAGCCAAATAGCATGTCAGTAATGTTTTTTTTTTTTTAAGTGTTTCAAACATACAGTGATTTGGAGTATTTCAAAGAAATGTGGAAAGATCACTGAAGCTATTGTCAGCATGCGCCTGCCTGTGCGCTGAATTGCGCATAGACTGAGAAATTGAATGGGGAAAGGCCAGACGGCTCTCACCCAATCATGTTCTCTTATGATGAGCCCCGTGTAACCTTATATGTCCACATGAGTGATAAATATAAACGTAAATAATAAACATATTCAGAACAATAATATATATGATCCTGAAAGTTAAAGTGTTAATGATGATGGGAGTATAGCCTAATAAGGTGTCCTGACACAAGTAAGCTGTATCATAAGCAAGACTTAGTAATTTGGGGTGCTGCGAATGAAAAAAATGTTAATGGGGTGCCTTGAGCTCAAAAAGTTTGAGAACCACTGGACTAAAGCAAAAATAAATATATCAGATTTTAGTTGCATTTTCGTCATGAAGTGTCCCCGAACTTGTACAGTAGGTTGCATAAGGAAAGAGAGAGGGGTGGGGGGATCCTATCCAGGCTCCTGTAATTTAGGGTGTCTACTTCTACTGTATGTACTGTAATCAGAAAGAATCATCGTGGGTTTTCAAACTTTGGCGGCATAGCCTATTGACAAACTAGAAAAGCACTGAGAGAGCGCAGACCTCCGCCAAGGCAATGTGGACAAAGACACAACATAAATTCCAAATTGTGTTCTGGATCACTGATCGTACCAAAATTGTCAGAATATGTAGGATGCCACCGCCCCCAAAGAAAAAAAAAAAGTGCGCTGCTAGATGTTGTGGAGGTAGTAAAAATATTGTAAAAACTAGGTAGTAAATGGTAGTAAATTCAGTAGCCTACCAGGATTCCTGTATATACCCTGTAAATGACAACATCAATGCTCCAGCTAGTTAAAAACCTAAATATGCGAACATGCGAGTGAGCGTCAACGATTGTGTCGGTTTGTTTTCACTGACATCAAATGATGCTCACAAACATTCTCTCTCTCAGTTGCGCTCCGACCTTCACCTCTCTCACTCGCGCTGCAATTTTGAAACTGATATTAGCCTATTTGCGGGGTATTCAGTTCAAGGGAAGGGATTTCTAAGTGACAACATTAATCCTCTAGCTAATTAAGAACCTAGATATGCGAACATGCGAGTGAACGTGAACGATTGTGTCGGTAAAATATTTGTTTTCACTGACATCGGAGCAGCAGAGCAGAGTGCAGACACATCTAGGCTACACCCGTGTGTGGAGTGTGTGTGTAGGCTACTGTAGGCATGAGTAGCCTAGGTCCTAGGCTAAGCAGTAGGCCTACTTCAAGCCTACTACAAACACAGGACATACTGAAACGTCGGGAGGAGTTGGAATGTCGGATTTTTTATTTTTTTTCACATCCCATTGATAATGGCGGGTCAAATGCGTTAATCGCGCGTTAAAAAAATTGACGGCGTTAAAATGGAGTTGCGTTAACGCCGATATTAACGCGTTAAACTGACAGCACTAA
>JAODXP020005882.1:0-11040 GCA_027497455.2 Sardinella longiceps | reverse complement strand
AGGCGTGTTTGAGATGTAAAGCCACCTACAGCCGCCTGCAGCCGGCTGCAGCCAAGCGATGCATTGTGGTTAGACGCGGTGTCCGACTTCCAGCTGACTTCACCAAGCTTGTGAATGCGTCACCAAAATACGCCCACAGCACGTCACTCAAAACTCGCGGTAACAAGGCGGCTGCAGCCGAAACCCGCATCTCCTTTTTCTCGGCTGCAAGAGGATGCATCCCACCCCCATGACGTAACTCATTATTCCGATTGGTTTGAAACTCCTCATGACAAATATGACACCAACCACGTTGTACTCACTGAAAATGGGCTTATTTGAATGAGCTTCTGCTAAGCAGTATGCAAGTTTTGCCCAATGAAATAGCCTTATTGCTCTCCAGCATGGCTTGGTTTGCCATCTCAAATAAGCATTTCATACCACATTACTATTTTTAACAAAACACCTTCAAACACAACTCTGTTCCTCTTGCATTGCAACAATAATTTATTAAGCAACATTATATGATTTATTTCGCCAGTTATCACGTTCATTTTAATGGTGAAATGAGGGGATTCAAGCTGTTTTCAGTGCAAACAAACTTCCGCGATATCTCCCGACATCACGTCCATGTTCACGTGTTGTATGGCTTCAGCCAGCTGCAGCTGTGTTGTCCACCTTGTCCCCCATGCTTTTCCACTCCCACCGACGTATTTCCGTAGATCTCGCTGGTTCTGGCCAGAGCCATAGAGAGAGAGAGTTACGACACGCTTTGATGTCGCCGCCAGGCGGTCACGTGGTTCATGTAAGCCTGAATAGTTCCAAACAAACCCGCGCTGCAACGATATCCTATGGTACAGACGCCAGTGAAGACTGGATTAAATGGAGGATTTAACCGTCAATTTAGCGATTTTTTTCATTGTTCTGAAATATTTGTGGCATGTGGCACTTTGATACGTGAGTCTGCTGTGGTGACAATTAAAGGAATTTAATATCTCGAAGGGGAAAAGTTTGTTCATGTTAGCATAATTCGGCTAGCGTATGGCAGTAGATGACAGATCCTAGAGGTGGTAAAATATATTTTTGTGTGTAAATTCATTTACATTCTGTATCATGAGGACAGCAAACACTTAGGTAATATCGATAGTTTAGGATTTAATTGCAGTATTGACTGTAAGGTTATATATAGCTTCACGTAGAACTTGCTAATTTGGTTAGCCACCATTTCTCTGCTGCTTAGCCAAAGATCTTACCTTTCTTAGCGATCACATCGTTGTATTATCACAGTAGCCTATATTTCTCCCCAAAACAGGTCGTGAAAGTGATTTCAGTCTAACTGTTATAGTGTCCAGATGTTAAAAATAAAATTGCAACAAGGGCAAGTATGCAATGGCATTGCAAACACAGGCTACACACAGTGCTAAGCAGTCCTAATGCTGGCTTTGTGAAACTCTTCTGTATAAGTGAAACAATTGAATATGCATGTCAACTTCAGCTTTATTGTTATCTCATGAACATATATACTTTACATAATGTAATATACAGTATCACACAGTCTAAAATAAGTTTAAGATATAGCTAGAATTGCAGCAATATTTAACACAGTACAAGCATATTGCATCACTACTATGCATCTTTGGCCTACATATCATAGTCTAGTGTTTGGTATTTTTGAGCAGTAACAAATCATGAATAATCACAGTAACATGAACATAAGGCAATGGTTATGATAGAGGGCCTGGGGTTCGCAACAGTTAAAAGTTTGGTCATCCTGACTCATTTGTATTCTCTACATTACAATTGTGTGTCTGGTGTGCCAATAGACAGCTGGACACTGAGGGCACACAACTGCTAAAGGTTTGGATATGTACATTGTACACAATGACCACTTTGTAAGCATCAAATAATCTAGGTAATTGCAAAATGTTGGTCACTGCTACATAGTTACAGGACCACAATCTCGATAAATCTTACAAGAAAGACTGGTGACCAGAAGTAGCATGGCAAGTAGAAGTATTGTATGGTGTATAGGCCCTATGGCAATGTGTGAAATGTAAATCCACGTAATATTTGTTATGTGTCTCTTAACATTAAATCGGCGTACAGTATAATGCAATAAGAAAATGTTATCAACCAGTCCTTGGAATATAATAGAGGTAACGTGTGTTCATGATGCATGCTTGCATCTAAAACAGAGTTCAATCTCTTCTGTAGTCTTATGTGTTACTGGTTTGTGGAGTAGAAACACTGGGACAACACATTTAAAAACATGTTCACATTCAGTCATTTCAACCGCCGCTTAATTGTGAGGCCAGCCAAGGCAAGGAGGAGCCCTGCACTTGTCAAGAGACAGTCTGTGGTCAGTCAGCAAGCATTGGATCTCCATCTGGCATCCAGTGCAGAAAGACCTACAATAAAAGAAGTGTCAAATACATAAATCATGTTATTTGGTATAATCAATTTCAGGGATCAACTAAAGCATTTACTTGTTGAGGTCGTATACAGAAGCTTTTTAGCATGTAGGCCTATTGCCAGGTGTAAGGAGTTTAAATGCAATGTTAATGCTACAGCATGTGAAGTGCTGGGTCATGAGCAGGTAAGAAATGCTAAAAAAAAGTATGAAGGAATAAATTATAGGCATAGTAAACATAGGCCTGCAATGAGATGGAATTCATGGGATGGAACTGAACTAAAAAGTGTAGACTATCTACACTTAATTTATCCAAAATACATGGTGCACATATTTAGTCTAAGCAGAATAAGATATAATTAGTCTAAGGGTCAAATTAATGCATGCATCATAGGCAGGTGAGGTTGTGCAGGTCAAAAAGATAACTTTTGTAATTTGTGTTATTACTACTTGCACAAAAAGTATTATCCTTTGATAGACCTAGCTTCTTTTTTTCTATTATACCAAGCACCTCACAGGCTGTAGCCTAATCTAAAGCGTTACCCATGCAATTTCCACTTATCTACCACTATTATCATACTTAATACTACATGCAAATACCATTTATGCCTGACATAACTTAGAAATCATGTAATCATAGAAATCATCACAATTTGTCGACAAATCAATGGGGTAGATTAACTTTATCATGAAAAAATAAGTTAGCCACCATGCTGAAGCAATGCAAGGTTAGGCTAACTAGTTAGCTAAATACACTTGGATTAATTTTCAGCATTGCATTAGTCATAAATGTAGCCTACAGCTAACTGTGATCATAAAACATGACAATCAGAACAACTGCAAATAATATCACCTTCTAACAAACAAGTAATTTGACCAATAGTTAAATTATCACCTCAATAAGGTGCCACCACAATACCAAGTGTCTGGTTGGACCCTTAAATCTATTACATTTTTAACTTCTACATCGACATATTTGGCAAACCAAATATAAGACTCATGAGGCCAACGTGTATACTTATGATATCTAACACTTACAACTGTAAAAACGTTTAAAAATAAGTGTTTTTCATCAACTTACCAGTGAATGTTGTTGACGAGCCATAGAGTTCAACGTAGTTCCAGCGCTTGTTTGGAACTATTCGAGCCTCCACAACCCGGAAGTAGCGTCCGCCATTTTTTACAACGGGAGTCTATGGAACTGTCGCCACTCTGTTTTCTATACTAGACGGTGGGCCGAAGGCCTCTATCTGCTTTACTTTTTCACTTTTGGACAAAACTGGAGAAGAGTAGTTGATTTTTCATATGTGCAATACATATTTTTTTTCTAAGCTCATTTCCGCTTGTTGGCAGCCTCAACTCGATCATATATTTGAGAAAATCAACTTTATGTTTCATAACTTTAGCAGGCAAGCGTTATCAGGGCCACACGTACTGCATACCAATCAAAAAATCGTATTCGCCTCACGTGGCTTGAGAAACGCCAATGAAGACTCGAGAAAGACAGAGTGCGAGACTGTTTGAGGAAGTAGGAAGACGACTCGACAGGGAGAGGTTGGCAAGCAAGCTGGATATCACGGAATTTGCACTATAATGTGTGTAATGATGCATGTTACCAACAAATTACTATTTTGACAGTGTAGTGTTTATAATTAAGAGTCTCCGTTAACCTACCTAGCGTGAACGAACAGAACTATTCAAGGTCTATTCAACATAATGTCCATAACGATAGAGCACAGCTAGAGCTATTGCTAACTGTTTTGCTAACTGCTGATGTGTTTGGACTTCAGTATAACTTAATATATCGAACAACACACCGATACAATGCCCTGTACACTTTAAACTAATGTCCGTAATGTTATCTTGGTGATTGTCATTCAGTTTAGTATAATGACATCTATGTAAGTTAGCTATTTTTGACAGATATATTTTCTCCATGTCACTGCTCTTTGTACCTGAACGCATGATGTGACAAATAAATGTACTGAATCTTTCTAGTTCTGCTGTTCAATCAAGCCAACACCTTGTTACATTACGTGTGCCTAAACAAGCATTCAAGTAAATAAATTTGAACTTTAGTCTTCGATGGTCAAGGGCTAAAGCTACCTCTTTCTTTGAGCAGAAAGTGCAGGTGGGTAGGTAACATTAGCTATTGAAAATAGTACAGATAGATATTATAGCAAATAGACACTAGAGTCATTACAAAGTAGGCCTACATTTGTTTAATCCCATGTGCTGATTTGCCTTTTCCATTGATATAAAGATATCTTATTGACAAGAAGGTTTCTGCAATTCATCTCTACAAAACTGAAACAGGCTACAGTCAGCTACAGCCTAATAATGCCTGAAACGTTTGTGTTACTGCAGTTAAGCATAGTAAACTGTCATTACTAACATGTTAGGATATTATACACATTTTCTGTGGTCAACGAAAAGATTGTGAAGAAACATTGTCCTTTATAATGTGCAAGCACTACCTTAATGATAACCGAACCTCTCCTAAGACCTGAAGTTGAAGAGATTCTGACAATGGGTCCAGCGTCAATTTTATTGTAATTTTTAGTAACAACGATTGTTTGTAAGCCAACTGTTTGCTTATGTAACAGAGTTAATGAAATGTAGCCTAACACACAACGCAAAGAAGAGTACAGCCGCTACACTTACAAGTGATAGCCTACGATTTGCTTCAATCTCTGCTGCTGATAGCTAGGCTACACTATAGCAGATGACATGTTTCTTATTAAGAATTTCACCGTTGGATTTATAAAGTCAAAATTCTGCAGCATGCCCAGACAGGAACAAGGTAAGATTTATACAAAAAGTGGGTTGACAACTATTATCTGAAGTTCTATGATCTAAAATAAGCCATCTGAAGGGGATTTTGCAGCGTTTTCTGACATTGCTGCTTAGCTGGTGTTTACATTCCGAGGCGGGTCCTATTGAACTCTTACTCGATTGGTTGATTTTTCCAAGGACTCAAAATGCCGACATTTGATTGGGTTATACCTATAGATTTCCTTGCATATGCCCGAGGAAAATAACGATTAAAACCTACTGTTTTTGACGATATATGATCAAACCAGAGCTGCCAACAAATTTTGTTATGCTGAATACCATTTGTTTATATCACAGATGAAAAGTTGTCTACTCTTCTGATGTTTTTTACAAAACAACACGAAAAACGCCCTCGGCCCACCGTCTATACCGCTCTGGTTCTGGCTACAGCCTCTAGCTGTACCGGCTCTGAACACGAACGAGCTTATTGTCTCTCGTGCTTGACGCACGACTGTATGGGTGTTAGTAGACTACTATTTGGTACACCGGCGGTAAGTAATTGTTAAAAAATTATATAGCCTACTACATTTTGCGTAACCAAATACAACCAAAGACAACTCGTTAATAAGGCCTTTCAGTTCGTTAGCCAGAAGGGATGGTAGCACCTGAGAGCCTAAATGATTGCATAACATTGATGGTAGATTTTGTATTTATTTTTTTTGGTTAGGCTATCATGGTTATATTTTGGTTTTGGTTTTGGTTAGGCTATAATGGTCAGCATATTTCAGGAGATACTGGATAATATAGCTAAATAATGTGCAATTCCAGAAAACCCCATTTGCAATAGACCTACGAAAAATACCATTAAAGTTATTAGACTGCTTTTGTAATCTAATTATACATATATTAATGGAGATCACACAAATCTTTGCTAAATAGTAGGCCTATCGCCGCGATTAACCAATTTTATGTGTCGAGGTGCCGGGGTTCAAGGGCGGTTCAAGGACTTTCCAAGTTTCCTGTTCAGCATTTGAGGCTCAGAACACGAGAGGGAGCTTTATCTCAAAGAACATCAAGCCTGAGGCGTTGGCCCTGTTATAAAGAAACGCGTTGTCAAGCCTTGAGTTTGGGTCCTACACGAATCTACTAAAATGTACCTAGCCCATCTTTTTCAAGGCACCCAAAAACTAGGCCACTAGAATAATAATAATAAAAAAAGATTAATTTATTAATTAAGTAATCAACCAATCAATCAATTGAATAATAAACTATTAATTAATCAATTAAATAAATGTGTGGAGAAATTGTGCGACACGAATGATTTCTAAGAATTTGAAATATGTGTGATTAGCCTATTTATTATTAAAATATAGGCCTAATTTTGCCATTATCATTACGCCTATGTTGCACTTATTTTGGAAATAGTGGCCTAAAAACTAGACTATCCCTAATTGAAATGTTTCAGCTGCCTTTTATCTTTTTATCTTTTATATCATTTTACCAAACGATTTTTGGTAGACTTCGTGCACAATTAGGCCACAATAAAATAGTCTAAAACAAAATATTTTCAAATCTTCTGTCAGCTTTTTGGGAATTTACGTCGAGAGCACAGGCGTGCAGCACAGCACAGGGAAGAGGCTGGCATTCTCAAGGCCTATTTCGAAACTTCTCCGTTGACTTGAAGACCAGAAAAATTTACACTTGGCGAGAAAAATTCACATTCAACATATTGGTATGCCTAACGTTAAGTGTCAATTCCTGATTGTAGCTGAAATGCAATGGCAAACATGCGTAGGCTACTCAAATGTGTAATTCCAGGCTAGACAATAACGCAAACTGCAGATGTGATATCAAAGACCATGCTCAAAGATCAACATAGTGCTTTTACCCTCTCTGATAATATTGTGCACAGACAATCGCAGTTTTCGTTTGACGATTGAAATAAGCCAAATGCAGATATTTTTTTTATAAGGAGAACTTCGTTTGCATTAGTGCAATAACATTGTGCACTCTTTTCACAGGATGTGAAATGTATTATTTCGTTACATTGGCCTATTTTTGTCCCTAAATTATTGCAGCAAGTAGTATCCCTACTTTTAATTGCATTTTCACCCACTCATCAGTCTCTTCTCAATTCAGATAGACTAGGATGCTTTATTCATCCCCCAAGAGATCAAAACATCCAGTATGCTACATGCATAGTCAAGTCAAGTGGTTTATTGTCATTTCAACCATATAGGCCTACTTTGTATACAGTGAGATGAGATACCTTTTCACCATGAATCAAGTGGTCTTACTTCTAAACTATCGGCTATAAAAAGACAGCTTTGCATCATGTCCCATTGTTCACCAGTCTGACTGTTTGGTGGAAGAAGCTCTTCCCCATTCTGAAGGTGTGAGCAGTTATGGTGTGGTACCTTCTGAGGGTATACCACACTGGAGGGAGAAGAGTGAGTTTGATGCTCAATGGCGTTTTTTGCTCCCAATGGCACCTTTCAGGCATCACAGCCTAAAAGGCACTATCCTTACCCTATTCCTAACCCTAACCCCTTCAACCCTCGTCCCAACTCTAAACTGAGTGGGGTATAGCCTTGAAGGCAGTGCTGCCTGGAAGGCACCGTTGAAGGCAAAAAATACCAAAGACATAGTGGGATAGCAATGTGCACAAGTGCAAATTCATTCGGGAACTTGAAAACAATTTAGAGTTGTACACAAAGTCAGTGGTGTCCAGAGTTAACAGTTCAGGAGAAAAGTGGTCCCCCATTTCATTCTTACAAACTGGTCTTACATTAAGGTATACACCAGGCATGGGTCCACTCCAGGGGTGAAAGTAGTTTCAATTTCTTACCAGTACTACAACTTTATCGACACTCTTTCGGGAAAAAAAGTGGGCCTACTGTATGTGTTATTTAGGCCCTGGTATGTATGTATGTAGCATGGTTGGCAGCCAACCTGTCAAAACCCATTTCAGGGAGGGAGTCTTCCTGCAACAGTGCCATTAGATGAGTAGAGAATCGCTCTTTTTCAATGCCAAATTGTTGGTAAACATATTCTTTACTTAATCAGTGCATGTGACTTATTTTTTCTATGGGTTTTGGGTCTTCTCTTACCACTACTACGTACCACCTGTGAATCTTATACCTGTACTTTAGACCTGTTCAAAAAAAACTTTTTTTGTTATTTTAAAGCCAATTGCTGTGATTCCCATTCTCCAAGCTATGGAATGACCAGATATAAAATTATTTTGATTTTGGACCATGGGAAGGCCTGCCTCATGAGCCATGAAGTTTTAATGCTGATTTTTGTTAAAAACGCCTGAAATTTTGGCCCATTTTGCCTCATAACTTCCATATCATTAGTCATAGAGCATTATGAAAGGTACCATATGAAAGCTGGGGACATGTACTTTCAGATGGTGCCCAATATGTTAGTGATCTAGACAGTCATTGTTGTTTTAAAAGCTAAAATGTGCTAAATTTTAGGCGATTTTGGAGGTTTCAGATCAGACATCACATCATTTAACCTGTTACATGTACTAAATCAACAAATATAATGCCAAATTGAACTTTGCAATTAAATATATTTACAGTAATAGCATTGGAACATTGAAAATAACATTTTCTGCACATTAGAAACACAAAACGAGGTGTATTAGGTTGAACATGAAAGTAATTACATATTATACAGTACATAGGAACTGGAGAGTCAGTTATTTCAATAACATTATCATTTGTTCTGTATGGCTTTCTTGAAGCTGTCAAATTTCCTCCAAATGTACTCCACAACCTAAAGCAAACAACTTCTCTGTTCTAGATTTGTTGTTATCTCAGTGGCAAAATCAGACATCGGTTTCACCCCTCGTTCAGAAACATCATTAGTCCCCTTGATAGACTTCACAAACTTTACAGCCGATCGGTACCCATTTCAAGGTTCCCACGTATCCTGGAAAACCTAGAAAACCTGAAATCTCAGAGGTGGCTTTTCCAGTTATGGAATATATAATTATATATAATTATATATAATCATTATATTATACTGTATTATACAGTTATAAAATCTGTATTGTCCAGGAAAATTGTAATTGCATTTAATCCGTCATTCAGATTCTTATAGGCCTTGTACAGTAGGCTATATTGAGGAGATAAATTTATCTTGATTGTGTTTTCAAAATGTATGATGTCAAAGCATGGTAAAAATAGCCTTCTTGAACCCTCTTACTTTAAATATCAATGATGTAGAAACAATGTACTGTAATGGAGAAGTATGATGCCCTTTCTGCAGAAAATATAGCTTCCACACCAGCATAATTTGACTCCTCTAGCAATGCCCCAACCAGTTAAAACCATCAAGGCTGACCAAAATAGCAAAGTTAAACCTATGCTCTTCCACTTGTTAATCATCTCCCTAGAGTACTAGTTAATTGTTTCTATCTAGTGAATGGGCAGAGTCGCTGTACAAAAGAAAGTGTTGAACAAAGAACTGTTCAATTGTGTTTTCCATGATTTTTGATAGTTTAGTTTGACCAGATGTTCATTCTAGCTAGTTGCACCAAAGTCCTTTTATTGCAAGTCCCTTCGCTCAGAAACCATCTTGGAGATTTTGACTTAGACATGCATATCATATCTTCATTAAAGCAAAGTTTTTGGTGTAATTTAAGCATAGCCCTGTTGCAGGAGCCTGCTGACTGTACTGTAAAGTGAGTACAACGAAAGAATTTTGAACATAGATCGACTGTGAACACAAAAGTGAAAAAGCAGTTTACATTGATCCAATGACAAATCATTTTGCGTTCGGCCAATGTTGTTTCAAATTCTTTTATTCCACTCGCTATCTAGTGCAATAAGTATCAGACATGCTTGAGTTAAGCCTACACCAAGTCTTCACTTAAAGACATTATTCTAAAAATGAATTTGCTCACTGCACCTGCCCAAATGCACCGCATGTTGGTGTATCGTAGCTTTGATAGATGTGATCCCTGTCCTTGAATTTGCGAGAAAAAGCCTGGAAATGTCCTAACATTTGATGTTGAAGAAAGAGTGGGAACCCTGATTATACTCTTTCCAGGTTTCCACTGGTTGAGTAATCCAATCAGTCTCAATTCCAAGTGCATCAAATAAGAAGTGTGATTCTGGCCCTACCAAATGAGTAAGTGTTGTTGATCGATTGATGATGGGGAAACAGACTGTCTGATTTTGCCACTGAGATAACAAAAAATCTAGAACAGAGAAGTTGTCTGCTTTAGTTTGTGGAGTGCATTACGAGGATATTTGACAGCTTCAAGAAAGCCATACTGAACAAATGATAATATTATTGAAATAACTGACTCTCCAGTTCCTATGCACTGTATAATATGTAATTGCTTTCATGTTCAACCCAATACATTTGTTTTTGTGTTCCTAATGTGCAGAAAATGTTTTTTTCAATGTTCCAATGCTATTACTGTAAATATATTTAATTGCAAAGTTCAATTTGGCATTGTATTTGTTCATTTAGTACATGTAACAGGTTAAATGATGTGATGTCTGATCTGAAACCTCCAAAATCGCCTAAAATTTAGCACATTTTAGCTTTAAAAACAACAATGACTGTCTAGATCACTAACATATTGGGTATCACCTGAAAGTACATGTCCCCAGCTTTCATATGGTACCTTTCATAATGCTCTATGACTAATGATATGGAAGTTATGAGACAAAATGGGCCAAAATTTCAGGCGTTTTTAACAAAAATCAGCATGAAAACTTCATGGTTCATGAGGCAGGCCTTCCCATGGTCCAAAATCAAAATAATTTTATATCTGGTCATTCCATAGCTTGGAGAATGGGAATCACAGCAATTGGCTTTAAAATAACAAAAAAAGTTTTTTTTGAACAGGT
>JAODXP020005881.1:0-11304 GCA_027497455.2 Sardinella longiceps | reverse complement strand
TTCAAGGAGTGCATTGGTGTAAATAGTTGAGAGCAGTGACGGCCTGAGTCATGATATATTTGTTGCTTTTGTAATTTTGTTGTCATGATTTGTCATGTTTGCCAACACAAATATAATGCAATACTGACCAGTCCAAATGTACAATGAACACAATGTTGACAAATAATAAGCACAAAAGGATTTCAAAGAGAAGATATGAAGATAACAGTGGACTTTATTTATCCAGAAGGAACTTTAAACATGGTATGGTATACCATGGCAAATATGGTATATACCATACCTTTAAACATATAGTATAAACTTATGGTATATATACCATAACAAGATAGCCTACACAAAACAAAATGTTAAATACACAAAGAACCACAGTGTTGTCAAGGTTGACACTTAGAAGACACCTCAACAGGCACACAGGCAAGAGGTAGCCAGTAAAGTAGCATTTGTTAGCATAGAAATTATAGCTGCAATGATATGAAATGAAATATCTGTACACAAATCAAGGGCGTAATAATAATCATTGATTCAGTTTGGACTTTGGAACACCAACTGTATGATCAAAATCAAAATGTATTTAAAATTTCAGTGAGACACACACCATGTCATGGTCTGAAAAGTAACAATCAGCAACAGTGACTTGTGCAGATATGGATGATAAGAAATTATTTATGCTCACTGTTATGATTCCAATAAAACATGAAAATGGAAAACACAACATAAGGCCCAGGAGTCAGTGATTAAGAAAAAAATAAATATTAATTTATTTTCGGACAACAGAGTTCGCAATAATGCCAATGCTTCCAAAGCACGGTTATAAATAAATAAATAAATAAAAAAGATACTGGCAAGCTTCCTATCCTATTAGTTCAAAATATATTCTTACCTCCTCGAAATAAAAAAGCGTGAGTCTTCTGCAAGGCTTACCTGCTACTCTAACAGCAACTGTTATAATGTGGAAAAAAATCAAAACTCACCTGCCCGTCACCAGTTACAAGTTAGAAGTTACAAGGTGTGGTTAGTTTGAAAAATGAGGAAAAGAAAAGACAATATTAGCAGAATAACTGCGAGTAACGAAATCGAAGACAATCGAGCCAGCGGTCTGTAAAGGCGTGTGATCCGAGAGCGAGCGCTGCGGCCATGTTGGTTTGGGCAGCTTTTATAGACGGAGCCGTTCGCAGACGCCAGCACACCAGAACACCTGCACACAATCAAGACAATGACAAGTAGAGAGAGAAGGCAGGTAGAGGACGACGATAGCAAACACAAGGGCACGTAACGTTCACATAAACATGATCTAGGAGACTTCCATAGTCAGTTGTGGGATCATGGACAAGTTGGTTGAACCCAAACTGATGCATGACTGTGAGAATGTCATGGTTGAGGGAAACGAGAAAGGCAATGTTGAAATCCCCAATGATCACAGTCAAATGACGGTCTGGCAAATATTTCAGCAGATTTTGCAGGTTGGTGAGAAAAGTAGGAACAGGCAGGGAAGGAGATTTGTAAATTGTGATAATAGAGATCTTTTTTGCAAGTTTGGTCACATCAACTGCAGTGTACTCAATGTCATTGATAATGAAGTTTGTTTGTGTTGGTGCAATGTCTTGTCTGGCAACAGTCATCACCCCACCTCCACGTCCCAGTGCAGCAGGCCTGTCTGCTCTGATGACTTTTGACTGTGGTAGGATTGGTGCTACTTGTTGATGCGGGTCCAGGAAAGTTTCAAAAAAACAAAACACATCAACCATTTGAAAAGTGTTGTCCATTTTTAAGTCTTGTTCATGTTCCAAGTGGGACCTGATATTGAGCAGCCTGATTTGCAGTTCTCCATCACTGACCGTGGCAGCATTACAGGGGAGAGACTGTTAGCCTGGCGATGTCCTCCTACGTACCTCCGCTAAACATTTTATCTCCGTACGTAGTCTGGACCAAGCCCCCCTAGCTGCCTTTCCCTTGGTTACTCTACGGTTTAGCCAATCAGCACACAGTTTAGGGTGATGTCTCAAATTTTTGTAGTCCTAAAGGGTAGGAACACGTTTGTTATTCTCCCCCCCACTTTCAATTTACATTCACAAAATAGGTACATGACATTAGCATCCATGATCTTGAGGATTTATTGCCACTACGATGTCAAAATAGATCAGAACTTGCCAGAGATCTGTTAATACTGAAAGAGAAAGTTGTAGGCGTGAGAGCCAGGCGAGAGAATACGTCATATCCAAACGGAAACCTATTTCAATTGCGTTGGGCCAGACTGTATGACATAGTCAACAGTCGCTTTCGCCCAGGCTAAGAGACTGTGGTGTTGCTTTTTGACGAAGACGGTCCATTTCGTGAATGACAGATGTATTATTGTGGATTGCAGTAGTGTCAAACCCAAGTAGGAAGAGGCCATTGAAGTGTTTGACACAACTCAGGGCAACATAGGCTTGGCCTGGCATGAAGGAACCTTTTCCTTCCATGGCGACAACTATCTTATCCATGGTTTTGCCTTGGACTTTGTGTATGGTGCAACCCCAGGCTAGTGAGAGAGGAAATTGTGACTGTTTTGCTTCCACAGTTCGACGACCCCTTCCAGTGTAGAACTGAACACCCAGTCTGTTGATGGGTACAGCCAATGGGAAGGATTGTTTGTACTGGCTGTCAGCAATGGCTTGCTTACCAACCCGTTCACTGTCAAATTTGACAAGGTTTCGGTGTTGTGAATTCCAACAACTGTGCCACAGACACCATTGGCAAGACCATCAGAGACATCTATGTTGGTGGTGATCATCACTCTAGAGCCAACTGCTACAGACAGTACATCCCGGAGGCCACCTGTGTCTGATGCCTTAGTGGAAAAGGTAATGTCAATAAGGCCTGTCTGTATGTCCTTTTTTTGTCAATAGCCTTGATGTCAATAATTGAGCTTGGTAGTTTCTTCAGGTGCTCTGTGTTGTGCTCATCAACCTCTTTGTTGGTCTTAAACTCCCGGTTTAAAAGCTCAGTGCATACCAAGTACAAGTTACCCTGCTGTCTGTACTGGGTGCATGGACCATCACTGTAAAAATGGACAGTGCTGATGTCCGGGTATGTGCTCCGAACAAATTCAAGCACTGGGGACAAGTTCTGCCAGATTACTGCCGGGCCTTTAATTCTGGAGGGAGAGATGGAGCATAAGGACACTGGGCTGGGGTTGGAATGTATATAAAGCACACCTGTGTGCAGTGTTGCTTGCTGGTGTGAGGCTCCAAAGTGAACAACTTGTATTTCAGTGCTGTATTTGCATACATCATTCTCAGAAAAATCCACATGAATCAAACATTCATGGCTTTTCAATCCATTTCTGAGAGCCCTGTAGGGGATGAACTGATGCCTGATATTGCCTTATGAATTTGTGCAACTGGAGGTTCAGCTGGTCCAACAGGCCCTAACGGCCGATTCACACACAAACCTGTGCGGGCGGGGTTTTGGGGCGATTTCATTTAAAATACATGTTAACAGATTAGGTCATTCAGACTGCATGTGTGTTCTACACGGCTCCTGTCCGGTTTCTGAGTGGTGAACCGCGCAGCTCCCGCGCTACTTTTTTGAAATAGAAATAAGTTCCATTTTTCCAAGCATTTTCAGCGCGGTAAGCAGGACTTGCGCCGTGTCCATAGATTTTGAATGCAGAGCTTGGGCAGCCGGTTCGCGCAGAACACCGCAGAGATAATTTCTTGTGTGAATGCACAAGCCCACAGGCATCGCTTACGGACCGCCCCGCTCCCGCACCGCGAATGCGCAGTTTGTGTGTGATTCGGGCCTTAAAGGAAAATACCGGAGTGAATTCAAGCATAGCCCTGTTGAAAGAGCTTGCTAAAGGCGCTAGTTGGCGAGTGGAACAAATTAATTTGTTACAGCATAGACCGAACACGAACACAGAAGCGAACAGGCACTTTACACTGAATCAAAGGGACCTGACAGTTAGAAACCGAAAGTAAGATCTGAGGTTACATTGACTCAATGTAAAGTGTCTCGTGAGGTCCATGCTGTTCGAAATTCTTTCATTTCATGTGAAATATATTGCTGTTAGAAGGCTCGTGCAGCAGGGCTATGCTTAAACTTACTCCAGACTTATACTTTAAGAGTGGACCTGAACTCCTTCCTCATAGTGACTTTAGAAGTCTTGTTTGGGTCATTCTTATGTTCTATAGCCGCTGTGGCCCAGTGCATGTATGTGACTTCACTCTCTGCTGCAAATGCATTTACTTCTGGGCAAGAGAGGTCTTTGCATGCAGCGCAGGCACCTTACTGTACATGCACTTTTTATTTTCCGGGTTGCATGTGACGTATCCCACTAGCTCATCCAAATTAATGTTGTTTATCAGCCTGAGTTGGTGAAGTTTCTGCACAATTAACTCTAAATTCCCATGCATTTTGCACATGCATGTGTCATGGTCACTCAGCGTTGGAGCTACGACCTAGAATGGACGTAGAGAACAAAAAAGTGAGTGAAATAAATCTTTCCTCAGCCATGAATATCAAATGCACATTCTTCATTGTATCCAGAAGGAAACGTTTTTGCTTCTTATTTTTTTTAAAGGTTATGGTTTGCTTTTTACCTGTTGTCATTCTGCTTACGTCGTCTTTCTCGTAGAAAGCCCTAACCCTTTCCACCAGCTGATCCCCTGTCCTTCGGTTTCTGTTCCGCTGGTAGGTGTAACCACCAGTCACAGTCTTCCACCTTTTTGGGGGGGAAAAATCCAGTGAATCCTGGGCAAATCTTTGCATGTTATACTTCTTCAGTAGCCTGGGCGAAAGCGACTGTTGACTATGTCATACAGTCTGGCCCAACGCAATTGAAATAGGTTTCCGCTTGGATATGACGTATTCCCTCGCCTGGCCCTTACGCCTACAACTTTCGCTTTCAGCATTAACAGTATTATTGCAAGTTCTGACCTATTTTGACATCGTAGTGGCAATAAATCCTCAAGAACATGGATGCTAATGTCATGTACCAATTTTGTGAATGTAATTCGAAAGCGGGGGAGAGAATAACAAACGCGTCCCTATCCTGTCGGACTACAAAATTTTGAGACATCGCTCTAAACTGTGTGCTGATTGGCTAAACCGTAGAGTAACCGAGAGAAAGGCGGGAAGGGGGGTTTATTCCAGACTACGTGCGGAGATAAAATCCTTAGCGGAGGTACGTAGGATGGCATCGCCAGGCTACTTCTTCAGTACCTGGCCTGTAATGATTTTTGATATAATTTGTCGTTCCCTCTCCCCCTTTGCATTTCTGTATTTTTCCCTGATGTTCTCAATCAATGCATGAAGAAAGAAAAGAGAATGGTGGCACGTGGAGGCTTATTTTTCTTTTGACTTTTGTACGAGGAGACTGAATCTTCATTTTCAACCTTTGTGATTGTTTTTTGTATTTTTCTTTTCTTCGCATCAATTTTGTGAGAAGATCCTGAAGTTCTTCAATTTTTTTCATCATTTTGCGTCTTGTTTTCCTACTTCTTCATTGTCCTTGCTTATGTTGTCTAAAACACAAGGACATCATTGTAACTTTGTATTGTATTGTATTCATTGTAACTTTATTTACATTCCCAAGAACTCATTGGGATTGATAAATGACATGTTCCGGTGTCAAATGAGCCCTTTCCTGAGCTTGTCCGTGCCTCCTAGAAGCAGATATCGCACTTGCTAGATCTGTGGGAGAATCCACCCCCCCATTTGTTTTGGTAAGCAAGCTAGGTCACGTGACTTAGCTGGAGCTTACTATTTGAATTACAACACGACTTGTGCCTTCTCAGCCCATTCAACTGTCGATGCACTTTGTTAGCGGCTTTCTCGACTATAGTCGACTACTATCGACTATACACAATTCTACATGGAGGATTATTGGTAGAAACGCTTAATAATGGCTTTTTTTTGGATTTTAGCCTACTGGATCACGCCACTGGACTTGCATAGGATCTCTTTAAGGAAAGTCCAGAATGGTTAGCTTGTAGTTAGCATACAGTAGTTATGTTGTCATGCCTGTTAGCTTCTGCTTTCGCGATCGGCCTATGCTGTTACAAATTATTTTGTTCCACTCGCTAACTAGTGCATTTAGCAAGCTCTTTCAACAGGGCTATGCTTGAATTTACTCCGGTGCTTTCCTTTAATGTCATCTGTTTAATGTTTAATTATATTACAATTGGTTTGGTCACAACATCTCTCATATCGACAAGTCAAGCTAACATTGTATACTGATGGTCAGTGCAGTACAAGCCACTTATTTTGTTTTTGGCAAGGTATTTGTAAATTTATTGTTTATGAAGTTCCATGGAGACCAAAGGTGTGTCTGGTAATGTTTTAAAACCATACCACAGGCCTATTCAAATGCTGTCTATGCTGTTAGAAATTCTTTCATTTCATGCAAAATTATATTGTTGTGAGAAGGCTCGTGCAGCAGGGCTATGCTTGAATTCACTCCGGTATTTTCCTTTAAGTTGATGCACTTGTGCCAGGGTCAGATGGGCCCAAAATGTTTTTGTTGCTTTTCATTTTGCACTATGTGAGTATTCAATGTTGTGAAGTTGAAGAGGAAAAAAATAAAAAACATTCAGAATTAGAGTTTCTGCTGACTTGAAGTGTCATTGTTACTGGCCGCTCCAAATGTGCTGCCCAATAACAATTTTTTTGATTGATTTTGAGTTGATTTTGAAATGTGGCCCAAGTGACAAAAGTAATTGAATAGCCCTGCCATACCACTTCGAGCCATAGCATAAATAGTGAAGACAAGTGACCTAGATTGTCTCTGACATACTTTTTTTTTACTGTGAATACCGTCACCACTGAATCAACACCACCACCACAAACTTCATGTTTTAGCCCACATGTAGGTACTGTAAGCTGTGAACAAAATGTTTTATAACCGTATATACAATTAATAAAAAAAGAACATGTTATCACATTCTAGAGGGCTTTGTATCTTCAAAATCTATGAAAATCAGTTTAATATGATAGGCTTTTTGAACAACTCTTGGTAAACTAAAACTTGGTAAGGAATGTAAGCTCTTGAAAATAAATAATATGGTTGTATAATGCAAAGCTTGCAGGAGTTTACACAATGCGAAAATCAGTAAGGTAGCCAAACAGTGAGGACAGTATTAGTGTCCCGCACATCATGTAAAATTATGACAAAAATTTAAATTGTGCACTGAATGTAGTCCGTCATTCAATTTCTCTTTTCCTAATTTCTCTAATTTCTAATTTATCATGTGTTCCTTATATGTTCCTTAGAGCTGCTAATGAATCTTATCAACAGGGTAGATATATTTAGATCCTCACTTAAAGCCTAAGTGAAGTAAACAGTGCTTGACATGTGGGTTTTACCTTTCAACTTGTAAGAATAAAGAGCAAAAAAAGACAACCAGACTTATATCTACATCATAACCTTTCTAGGTCACAGGATGTGGTTTTAAGATGCCATCAGAAGAAAGCTCTTTCACAGTTCTAACAGTTCTCAGCTGTCAGTGTATATTCATCAGTGTGCTTGTAACCTCTGAAGATTGGTGAGATAATGGCAAGCTGTGCAATATCTGATAGATCAATCAAAGCAGAGTCAGCAATACAGGTAATATTTAATTGATTAAATTAAGAAAGCTCTAATCTGACTTTATGTACCAGTATTATAACTCAATGTCTAGGTAACATACTCGCTTGAGTAACACGGATGTTGTTATAGGGTGCTTGAACACTGTCTAATAAGAAATGTGTTCTGTTATATGAATTTATTTATGGGCCGGTGGTAGCATAGTGGTTAATTCAAGGACCCTGACTCTAGTGGGTTGGTAGTCTGTGAGTTGTGGGTTTGAATCCAAGCTGCCCCTGTTGTGCGCTTGAGGTACCTAACCCAAGTTGCTTGAGGGGAAACTTGCCCTGAAGTAATTGATAATTGTCAAATGTAAGTCGCTTTGGATAAAAGTGTCTGCTAAATGCATAAATGTAATATGTATTTATTTGTTTATTATAAATAATAGTATGTATTGTTTGTTGCACAGGTTAGCACACTTGTTGGTCAAGATGGTCGTAATGGTCCAAGAACAGCAGTAGAGGGTATGTTTTAATAATAAAATGAGGGCTGAGAACCTGAAATTATTTGCACAAAGAAAAAAAAAACGATTGTGCTGAATACATGCATTCACCACCACCTCTTTCAATCCAATTCAAATTGTAATCTGATTAAGCACAATGGTTGTGATGGCCTGGGTACATGAGGTGTTTTCAATCAGTTTCGGCACATAAACCGATTAAAACGGTGCATGTTACCAGTGATATAAGGGTGTGACAGAGCATTGTCACAACAGTTGAGTATGTCACTCATGTTAACTTACAGGTTCAAATGAAGGAACTCAGTTGATGGACACCTATGATGGAGCCTCTCACCGTCCACCTGTGCTAGTGCAGGCCCTCAATCAGGTAAGTTTCATTTTTGAAACTTTGAAACAATTTTCAGGTAAGTATCATTTTTGATATCCAGCAAGCAATCGTTTCTCAGCAGCTGAGGTTCCATACTAGCCTGGCTTGCTCAACCACATTCAGAAATGAGCTGGTCCACGCGGGATTAATCTAAACGTCTATGAAATGCTATCAAACTTCTATCAATGTTATAGGATAGAGCTGGACATAGTCATCGGAAGCTCGCCTCCTTCAGCCTTCTTGTTTCTCATTGGGTCCTGATTTTTCTGGGCTTGAGAGTTGAGGAAATTGCCTCCTTGGCCATATTGACTTGATCATGAAATTTCATGCAGCGACAGGAAGTATGGGTGGGCCCAGGCTAGTGCTAGACCCTTGTAGAAAGCAAAATGTAGGCCGAGGGGCTAGCTATGACCAGGCTACTTTGTTTTATGACTGATAATAAAATATATCACAAGCCTGATTTATTTTGCAGCTAACACGTCTGATAGTTCAGAAACAAGAGGAATTGGATGATAATCTTTGTAACAGTAAGACAAGTATTGCACAATCATACAGAGATCATACAATGAAAACATTGGTTATGTATGTGGCTTTCTTATCATATACTGCACCCTTGTGCAATCCTTCCCAGCCAATTCTAGCACAATTTTGTATAAGTATGAAGTGAAGGATCACACGGGACGGAATGTGTTCACCATGAAAGAGGAAGATGATCCCTGCCTTCGGCAGTGCTGTGGCCCGTCACGTTCTTTCACGATGCACGTCACCGACACCGCTGCCCGTGAGGTCATCACTCTGATCAGACCAGGTGTCTGTAACTGTTGGAGTGCTGAGGTATGAAGGGAATTTTTTATTAGTTGTGATTTTTTGAGTGAAAAAAACATATATGCAAGGATACAAGAATATTTATTTGTCACATACTGTACATAATAGCTATTGTCTGATGTCAGCCTATTTGTGCTTTAAAGGGGAGGGGGTAGGAAGAGGCTGTATGGCAGTGGTCCCCAAATATTTTTCGTCAAGGGCCGAATTTTGTCAAGCATACCAAGCCAAGGGCCAACCCCGCAAACACTCAAAACCACGCGTTGAAAGGATGCTAGTTAGAACATCACAAAGTAGGCTAGTCTTCTTTTAGTCTTCTGCTTTCTCTAATGCACCTCCAATAAACCTCATAGTACAGTATGATTGCCTCTATAGGCCTACTGCTTGAGGTCTTTAAGCATGTTTACGGAGAAAACAGATGTCAGATGGTGCCACGGGCCACTCATTTGGTTCCTGCGGGCCGGATCTGGCCCACGGTCCGCCATTTGGGGACCAGGGCTGTATGGACTTGTTTCACACCTGAACATTCTGACATTCCATGGTAGTGAACTGAACATTCTATCATTGAAATGCATTGGATTTATGCCTCTTTCTGACTTGAAAAAAATGGGTAATAATATTTCAAATATGTTTACATTCACTTTCCTTCAAATAATACACATTTGAAGCACACAAATTTGGAGGTCCCAAATAGATTGAAGCTTCATGCACATAAATGTAAAACCACTTTTATCTGTCCAGGACCTCCAAATTTGTGTGCTTCAAATGTGTATTATTTGAAAGAAAGTGAATTTAGACATGTTTTAAATGTTATTACCCATTTTTTCAAGTCAGAAAGAGGCATTAATCCAATGCGTTTCAATGGTAGAATGTTCAGTTTACTACCATGGAATACGATACGATACGATACGATATATACTTTATTTGTCAGTTTGCACTGAAATGCTTTTAGAACCTCGGAATGTTCAGGTGTGAAACAAGTCTATAAAGTGCAGATATACAGTAAAAGAGGAGAAGGGGTTGGTTGGGACAGTGGCTAGGGGCTGCATAGGATGGTTGGGGGAAAGGCGGAGGTGGAGGATGAGAGGGGGCACCATAAGGAGCACCCAAGAGCAACAGAGAGGAGGGAAATGTGGGGAGGTGGGATAGTTTGTGGTGAAACAGGGGAGATGGGATAGTGTTCTGTATGTATGTGAGGAGAGCGTATACTGTGAGTTCAGAGTTAGGATATATTTGTGAGTGAATGTGTGTAATGTCAGTGTAGTGTGTGAGTTCAGATTTTGGATGACCTGGGGATAGAAACTTCTCCATCCATCTGTCATTCCATCTATCTATCTATCCTCTATTTCTCTACTTATGCATTACATACATCCTCTCATTTCTTTTCTTTCTTTTCATGTTGTAGATGGAAGTTCTGCGTGCTCCAGGCATTCCTATTGGGTATGTCATATCCAACACATCATCTATCTGGCCACGACTGACTATTGAAAATGAAAGAAGAGAGCCAGTTCTGAAGATAGCTGGCCAGTCAATTCTGTGGTGTCAGTGCTGTAGCAAGTTCAGTTTCCAGGTAATCCATGGCATCAGATTTATGTCTCATTTATATTACAATCTGTGAGTTTTCGGTGCAGATGTGTTTTTGATACATTTTTATTTAAAAATGCACAATTCCACGGCTAAAATGCACAATTCCACGGTATAACAGTCTCCATAGTGGGGAAACAAACGTGCTGACCACTGAGTGAATGAGGCCCTAGACTAGACATCCTCAATTCAGCATAACGGGTTAGAAGAACAGCCAGCACCCTTTTTGTGTCTTGTAGAGAGACTTTAGAATTTTGCTTACCACCAATGGGAGAGACACCCTTGGGACTAATATATAAACAAGTAGTAATAGGCTACAGTTTGCAAAAAAGTCTGGTTTTATGTACAGAATCTAACTGTATGTTATCAGAACAAATGAAGAGTTCAGATGCAAAACCCCTAACTCCACTTGACCACTTTTTGAGAAAAAGGGCATTTTTTATCAGGCGTTTAGAGTGTTTTGATTGT
>JAODXP020005880.1:0-10799 GCA_027497455.2 Sardinella longiceps | reverse complement strand
TGGGGAACAGCCCCCCTTGATCGAGAACCAATCAACTTTGAACAGCTCCAACGGCTCTCAGTCCTGTTCAAGCAATTCCCTTCGTGTCACATACGTCAGAGGAAAGAGTGGTGTGATTGGTTTTGCTTCGGCACAGCATTTTACGTTCACACAGCAGGGGTAAATGCTCAATTCCGATCTTTTTGTGGGATCCAATCTTTTTGAGAGGTCGTTCACTGCCAATAAAATGTGACATGTACAGTATGCGACTTGGATATCTCCAGTATGAACTTCAAACGCACCAAATGTGCCCCGCATGCGCTGTAAAGGACACAATAACGTCACACACACAAAACGTGTTCAGTTTTTAAGGAAGTAAACATGAAAAACATGAACAAGCAGCAGTCCCAGCAATAAATCTTCGTCATAAAACATTTTATGACATTTCCAGCGAGAAACTAGAAAATGCCTGACATAAGCTTCAGTCAGTCTACATAATCTTTAGTGTTTGCATCAGCTATATGAGTGGAGTAAGCCTGTGGTGTAGCCCTAATCACTCAAAACCTTTTCTTGTCAACTCTAGTCTTTACTCACCTCGCATATTACACACGGTAACATTTGTTGTGATCGCGGCTGCTTAATTGACAAGTAGTTTAGTTTATTGATGACGTGTAGGTCGGATGCATGCGACATGGCCGTTCAGATAGTCACATGTCAAAAGATCAGGGGCCATATTCTCAAAGAATCTTAAGGCTAAAAGTAGCTCCTAACAGCCAAATTTATGAGAAACTCCTAAAAAAAATGGGCGTGCCAGTCGTAACTTTAGGACTCCTAACTTTTTGGGATAAGAGTAATTCACAAAACAATTTAGCGCTAAAAGTAGCACCTAAGTCTGGGACAGCTTAGGAGTAGATTAGTTAGTAGGACTTCTAAGTCACTAAGACCAACTCCTAACACATTAAGCTCGTTCGTGTTCAGAGTCGGTACGGCTACAGGCTGTAGCCAGAGCCAGCGAGATCTACGGAAATACGTCGGTGGGAGTGGAAAAGCATGGGGGACAAGGTGGACAACACAGCTGCAGCTGGCTGTAGCCAAACACACGTGAACATGGACGTGATGTCAGGAGATATCGCGGAAGTTTGTTTGCACTGAAAACAGCTTGAATCCCCTCATTTCATCATTAAAATGAACGTGATAACTGGCGAAATAAATCATATAATGTTGCTTAATAAATTATTGTTGCAATGCAAGAGGAACAGAGTTGTGTTTGAAGGTGTTTTGTTAAAAATAGTAATGTGGTATGAAATGCTTATTTGAGATGGCAAACCAAGCCATGCTGGAGAGCAATAAGGCTATTTCATTGGGCAAAACTTGCATACTGCTTAGCAGCAGCTCATTCAAATAAGCCCATTTTCAGTGAGTACAACGTGGTTGGTGTCATATTTGTCATGAGGAGTTTCAAACCAATCGGAATAATGAGTTACGTCATGGGGGTGGGATGCATCCTCTTGCAGTCGAGAAAAAGGAGATGCGGGTTTCAGCTGCAGGCGCCTTGTTACCGCGAGTTTTGAGTGACGTGCTGTGGGCTTATTTTGGTGACGCATTCACAAGTTTGGTGAAGTCAGCCGGAAGTCGAACACCGCGTCTAACCACAATGCATCGCTTGGCTGCAGCCGGCTGTAGGCGGCTTTACATCTCAAACACGCCTATTGCGATTGCATGTATTACGTCCTTAATCTTTCAAAACGCACGTGAAGTATCATTTATTTGAGCATCTATCATTAAGGAATGATTATGCAGTTTAAGGAATGCAAAAACGCTACCAAAACCTGTGTTAAAATATATATGCACTTTTTTACGGTCAAGTTTAATTTGTGTACTTCCTCTCTTTCTAAATGTTCTATCAAACATGCATTAAAAACGGTGCAACAATACTTTATCATTTAACCGCGAGTCTGGTTACAGTTTCAATTGAGGCTTGTGATCTCTGTGTTGAAATCTCTCTCTCTCTCACGCTCCCGCAGCATGCAGCATAGATGACACCCACCTGTCACTCATCAGCCAATCACCGATGTAAATGCAAGCAGGCTCGTGCATGAGAGTTGACGTCAACCATAGCAACACAGGTTTTATTTTAGCCTAAGTGTTGCCTTTTATCCTAGCTAAAAGTAGGTCTCAGAGGCAGTGTGAATTAGTTTTAAGAAATAACTCCTACATAAAAACTTTTAGTGCAGTTTAGGAGTACTCCTAAAGTCAAGATAAGATTCTTTGAGAATACGGCCCCAGATACGTATCGGTTTTAGAACCACATACTCAAGTGGCCTGTGTCGCGTGTGAAAAAAATCAGATCGTGTGTAAAAAAAATCAGATCTGAGTCGTTCAGACTGTCATTAAAGAGATCGGATACAGGTCACATAGGTGTGAAAAAAATCGGAATTGGGTCACTTCAAGCTGCTGTGTGAACGTAGCCATAGTCAGACCAAAGTCTCATAGAGCTTTGAAAGTCGAAGGCAATCAGGCTACAACTGGAGTAGAACGCTAGCCTGGCAATGCCATCCTACGTACCTCCGCTAAGCATTTTATCTCCGCACGTAGTCTGGAATAAACCCCCTTCCCGCCTTTCCCTCGGTTACTCTACGGTTTAGCCAATCAACACACAGTTTAGAGCGCTGTCTCAAAATTTTGTAGTCCTACAGGATAGGGACGCGTTTGTTATTCTCTCCCCCACTTTCGAATTACATTCACAAAATTGGTACATGACATTAGCATCCATGTTCTTGAGGATTTATTGCCACTACGATGTCAAAATAGGTCAGAACTTGCGATAATACTGTTAATGCTGAAAGCGAAAGTTGTAGGCGTGAGAGCCAGGCGAGGGAATACGTCATATCAAAACGGAAACCTATTTCAATTGCGTTGGGCCAGACTGTATGACATAGTCAACAGTCGCTTTCGCCCAGGCTAGTAGAACGCAGCTGTAGTATTAAATTAACTATTTTCACCATAAGGTTTAAAACGAGCCTTATACCAAACCTTACGATCAAAACTACCAGCTGTTGGAACCGGCTAAATGCAAACATTGATTTTCTGATTTCTTAGAAAGTGAGCTTTCCCAAAGTAGGCCTATACTATAGTTTACATAATCCCCAAATTTCCCACTAGGACGAAATTTTGACTTATGGAATTGGACTAGATTAGTCCTACAACAATTTGCATTACCAGCTTCCAAACAAAATGTTGCTGTTACACCAAACAATCATTTTTTGATTATTTTAATTGTGTAATAGAACTTTTTTTTTTTATCCTACTTGCAGCCGGTCAATAGCGGCCACATCTCTAGCAGCCTGACCTTGTACAGGGAAGCCACATGTACACAAACATTTCAAATACCAATAGAATATTCATTTTCAGATGGAGTTTCTGAATGCATCTTCAACCATATAGCTACAAATAATCATTAAATCTATGCTTACATAACTGGGCAATGCAAATAAATCAAATACATTTGATTGTAAGGCTAACATGCAGTTCTGTTAGCATGACTTACTAGAATTAGCATTCATTCTCTGTCGCCTGTCACCTATAAGACATTCAAAACCACAAAACACTCCAAAAGTTAGCCAATGTCTTGATACATGAATGTGAAAAGTATAAAAAGTCATATTTACCTCTGTCTCCCTGGATTTGATTTTAGACTTACTGAAAATACAAGTTTAGCCAATTACAACTGGGGCAAACTAGTTAATTTTAACACATTCATAGTTATTCGTTTAACAAATGCGACATGGCTGTTTTGACACATCATAACAACTAGTTACACTGTATAACTTCATTGTTCTTACCTAAATCCCCACGCCTTTCCTCCTCTATCAGGCGTTGCACTGAGACTTCAGTGAGCACTGGCAAGTAGGCCTATGTTGTAATTTGCAAGCTTGGGTAGCTGACTTCTAATTCAATTGAGGTTGCGTCCTCGTCATTATTCTCCCATGTAGTAAAACTTTGTACATGGGGGCCGACCCCATGTATGATACTATACTTCAGTGAGCACTGGCAAGTACGTTGTAATGTGCAAGCTTGGGTAGCTGACTTCTAATTCGATTGAAGTTGCATCCTCAACATCATTCTCCCATGTAGTAAAACTTTGCACATGGGGCCGACCCCATGTATGGTACTATAATGCAACAAATGAATAATATTGATGGATTTTATAACTATCGATAAGCCTACTCAGAGCGGTATAGAAAACAGCTATGGCTCTGGGTGACTTGTATATTTTCAAGCCCTCTCAAAAAACGCCAGAATGGTCTCCAAACTGCCCAATTTCTGAGTCAATGCATGCATCCCGAGTCAATTACATTAAAATGCATGCTTAAAGAAATAGTTCACCTCTTTATCAAAATTGATTATTCACCCCCTTACCTGGAGCTAAATATGTGGGTAAGAGCATTTTGGTCACAATTTACTTTTCTTTTGCATGTTATTAGTGACAATGAAATAATTGTGTAGATCATGTCATTCAGTGAGTTCAGTGAGAACAGTCTCGCGTCAAAGTGACTTGTGGAGGGACATATGAGCAATGTGATTTCCTTAAAGGGCGAATTGGCCAAAATTGTATGCACAACCATACAATTGCTGAAAAAGAATGGCACATTTGCTCATGTTTCTTAGGCTGACATAGCCTGCCCATAATACGAATGTTCACCCGTATCCATGGTCGTCTGGGGACGGTCTTCATGGGCGGGTTTACATTGACAGAGAGACTACCGGCCAATAAGCGAAGCTGATTAGACGAGCTGTCCAATCGTTTCAAACCAGAAGTGAATGCCCCCTCCCCTTGCCTCGGAAACGGTAGAATCTCCTTAGAAGTTCTCCATGCTCTTTCTATATGCTGGGTATGAGCACCAGTGTAGGGGTGAACAAAAACGATGGTGATTGACCTGGTAATGGATGTAGCCTTCTTGGCCTACAGACTGGTAAGCCCTTCAACAGTCACTCATGATGCTAGTGAATTGCCATCTTCTGCAGCAGAGGGAAATTGGCTGCAGTTACCATTTTTGATCAGAAGGTGATGACGTCATACTGAGTCTCTTTCAGCACAATGTTAGGCGTGTTCGAGATGTAAAGCCGCCTGCAGCCAAGCAATGCATTGTGGTTAGACGCGGTGTCCGACTTCCGGCTGACTTCACCAAACTTGTGAATGCGTCACCAAAATACGCCCACAGCACGTCACTCAAAACTCGCTGTATCAAGGCGCCTGCAGCCGAAACCCGCATCTCCTTTTTCTCGGCTGCAAGAGGATGCATCCCACCCCGATGACGTAAGTCATTATTCCGATTGGTTTGAAACCTCTCATGACAAATATGACACCAACCACGTTGTACTCACTGAAAATGGGCTTATTTGAATGAGCTGCTGCTAAGCAGTATGCAAAGTTTTGCCCAATGAAATAGCTTAGAACATGCCGTGTTTGTAGCCAGACAAATGAGTTCCGGATAGGCACCAGTAGGCTATAGCTGCGGCATTCGGGTTTTCAGGTGTGGGTTGCCCATTAATAAAATGCTGCAATGACATTGAGAAACATCAGCGAAAATAAACTTACAACAGTTATGCTAAGGCAAACAGGTTCATTCCAGCTATATGTGTTCTATTATCTACACAGTTGCCGCTACGCAAACATGACAGGTGGTAAAACTGAATTGTCCTTGATGCAGGGGTTTTCTCACGTTTTCGGTGCAGTGGGCGGATTTTAGCGACATTAATATAGCTTCTTAGCTACATTGGAACAAACGTAGGTGCTTCTGTTTATGTTGCTGACATTCAGCTGATGGGGGGGGCACACAGCAGGCATTTCTCTTTCTGGGGCTTGGGGATGAAATTTGACCTCTCCTCCAGCCTTTTTGGATATCGGCTGTCAGATTTACACACGCCATAAGCACAACGTTTCATATTCTCTTCTCGAGTAGACGTCTCTCTCATAGACTTGCATTCATCAAAATGGCTAGCTTGACAGAAGTCCCGAGCTAGTAACCAATTGCTATGCTATGATTGGTCAGTTACCGTTGGGGGTTTGGTCGCAGAAAGGTCAATTTACTAGATTATGGCTCTGCACGAGGCTGTGTGTGACGTCAGACGCCGTTGTGAATCAGACCAATCAGGGCCGACTTAATACACGCCCTCCTTACAAGACACGCCTCCTCAAAATACACACCCCCATCTTGCAGGACGCAGCCGGACCCTACTCGGTTATGGACACCGTGAGCTGCAGTCATCACCCACTGAATAGGGAGTTTAAGCAAGCACGGTTTTCCGCGACGGCCCCCGGAAATCAATCTGCGCTCCACTGATCGAGACTTCAGCCCGTACTGAAATGCGTCATAGCTAATTTGCATAAAGTTAACAGTTTTTTCCACTTTTTTTAATTTCTCAAATCGCCCAACTTTGACAGCTGGTAGCTTTTGTCGCTCTTCCCCATAGAAAGTGAATGACTTCCTGTGATTTTACAGCTTGAGCTCTTGGTGTGAACGTACAGTTAGGTTAATGCAAGGAAGCAGAAGGAAAAGTAGTTCCTAACAAACATAAATGAATTAATAACAAAACACTCAAAATATTGATATTGACACGCACGCAGACACACACACAACACACATACAGACACACGCTATGGTTCCATGCTGATAGAGACTTTATTAATCAGTTAGAAAGAAGAGAATAAACATCAGCAAGAGGTTAAGTTCTCTCCCCTGCATGTCCACTGGAGGGCGCAGTGGTTTAGCTGTACTGGCGGATGACTCGGTCAATGAACTGGATGTGGCTGAGCACACGTGTGTACACTGTAGGGTTGCCAGGCATGGCACAGCCTTTTTCAGCAAAACTCACCACGCCCACCTGGATAAACCTTCCTGCCCACTCACACACCAAGGGGCCGCCAGAGTCACCCTACACACACACACACACAAATAATTTTTGTTTTCATACAAACCTCAAATAAGCAATTATTTGTATTACAGTAAATACAGCATCTCTCTCACACACAAACACACACACACACACACACACACTCAAACTCTCTCTCTCTCTCTCTCTCTCTCTCTCTCTCTCTCTCTCTCTCGCTCACATTGCATGTGCCTTTGCCCCCATCCAGGTCTCCTGCACACATTTGGCTCCTGGTGGTTCCAGGGTATATCTTCCTGCAGATGGTGTCGTCCAGTATGGGGATCTGCACTTCCTGCAGAGTCTGCTCTCCTCCTAGCTTCTCTGAGAAGAGAGAGGATGTGTGTGTGTGTGTATGAGAGAGAGGGAATGTGTGTGTGTGTGTGTGAGAGAGAGAGAGAGAGAGAGAGAGAGAGAGAGAGAAAGAACATGTGTGTGTGTTTGTGTTTGAAAGAGAGAATAATAAACACAGAAGCAATAAGAGGAAACCTCGTCGGCCGTTATCCCTTACTTACACACACACACACACACACACAGACACACACCGTTGTCAGACACTTTGCCCCATCCGGTGACCCAGCACTTAGAGTTGGTGTTGAACACATCTGTTGGAGTGGGCAGAGGCACGGGCTTCACATGGCTACTGACTGGCTTGTCCAGCTGGATCAGGGCCATGTCGTTCCTGAGGGTCAACGGGTCGTATTGAAGGCAGGGAACCACGCGCCGCACTGGGTACTCCCAGCCTTCTGTATCCTCACGGAGCTTCAGTCGCCCAACCACCACTGATTTCACATGGCTGTGTTTGTGTGTGGGGGGGGTGAGGGGGGATACATAAAACAGTTTTTCAGTTGCTGCTTTGACAAACCCATAAAAAAAAATCATCGCCATGATAATAAAAGTAAACTGCACCATTAATGTCAAAATCAAAACAATTGAAATCATGTTGAAAATCAAGTATGATCTTTGCCAATGAAAATGTCTGACATGCATATCTCAAGTTAGGTTATGGCAGCCATTGAATCATGTAATATAAATAAATAAATAATCTTCCCCTCCCAACATAAATACCGGTTGTTGACACAGTGAGCTGCAGTCATCACCCACTGATCACTGATGAGGGTACCGCCACAGGAGGTATTTGACTGGAAATTGAAAACACACGGACACACACACACACACACACACACACCATGAGTAATCTTTCAAATCTACTGTACGTACTTATAAAATTAAAAGTTTCCTGACATCCACTATGTCCAGTTTCACAGCTGGAAAATGTCGGGGATATTACAGTAAATTAAACTAGACAAATACTTTGGATTCACTCCTGCATATTAAAAACAGTGGCAGGTGAAGTGAACATGGATCGAAGTGGACTAACATTGTCCAAAACTTTTATTCTATTTATTCTATATATGGAATACATTGCTCATTTCCATACTATGATAAATTACTTTGGTGAATCTTGTTCAAAATTGGTGCTGGTGCACTCTCTCTCTCTCTCTCTCTCTCTCTCTCTCTCTCTCTCGCTCTCTCTCTCTCTCACACACACACACACACACACACACACCACACACACACACACACAACCTATTTTTTTCTTTTAAGTAACCCAAGTGTTGGGAACTAGCGAATAGAGACCATGTATGATAATTTTCAAATAATTAAATTGGGTGACAAGGTTTACAAGGTCAGGTTCTGTTTTGTTCTACTGTACATTGGAATGCTGTTCTTGCAAGCATTGTAATTTAGCAAAAAAAACTGCAGGGGGAGCCAAAAGAACGTTCATTCACCCCCTATACAGTAATGAACCATCCATCCATGAAGCGGGTAAATTAGCCCTTAAAACAGCATTAAAAGTTGCCTAATTTCCCTTTAAAGCCAAATACAGTGATGTGCATATAAATATAATACACTTTGTCAAACACTCCTACTCTTACACACACACACACACACACACACACACACACACACAACCCTAGCCTACCTTTCCATCAGTCATAGGTAAGTACACCATCCAGGGCCATCTTCCAGGAGGGGCATCGTTTCCTCCCACTATGGAGCTTCGGGAGCTGACATGCAGTGAGTCTGAGGATAAACACAGACACACACACACACACACACACATACAGAGAGAGAGAAAGAAAGTCCATAATCATATAGTAAACACCCACAAACACCTTAAAATGGCAAGTCACACATAGGTCATGACATATCAGTAGTCTGATAGATCTATCTATCTATCTATCTCTCTCTCTCTCTCTCTCTCTCTCTCTCTCTCTCCCTCACACACACACAAACACACACACAGACATACTGCAGCCATACACACACATACCACAGACACACACACACACACACTCACCTGTAGCTGTGCTGAGCAGCAGAGTCACACACAGACCGACCCAGTGCGTCATATCTGCAGTCTGCCGGATCACACACACAGACCACAGATAGTAGACACACGACCACCACGCCTACACACACGTACATACTGAACATGCGTATAATACTCTGACACACAAACACGTACACACACATAAACATACGCTATACTACAGTAAATGCACATACAGTCATGCAAATAGACTTGATGCACAATGTGTGTGATTGTGTGTGTGCGTGTGCGTGTGTGAACTATGAATATATGTATTTTTTGTACAGTAAATTGCAGCAATCCCCCATAACTCATAACACCACTGATATATTTTGTAGTGTGGGGAGAAAATAAAAATGCAAGGAAAGACATTTATTTTCAAAGAATGTTCATTATTTTCATCACACAACATAAAACCAAACAAAAGAAGATTTATGTCCACTTAATGTCAGTTAAAGCATCTGTTTGTGCATGTCACATCATGTAACTGCTCAATTGTGTCTTTTGTCTTCAACAGCACTCTCCAGTAACCCTAGCATCCCCAGCAACAGCACTACTTTAAAGGAATAAATGAAATTTAAGGGAGTGAATAAACATGTAGCCCAGCTGTTTTATAATGCCAAGCGCAACCACCTCAGTGACTGAATTTTGTGCAACGCAGACTGAGATAGCGAAATGGCAGCTAATGGTAACAGAATGGGGCATGTCAAAAGGAAACCAAATTGATGGTTTTGGTTTGACATGCCCAATTCTGTTAGTGTTAGCTGCCGTTTTGCAAATTCGGTCTACGTTGCACAAAATTTGATCATTGAGGTGTTTATCAATAGCACTATGAAACAGCAGAGCTATGTGTTGATTCACTCGGGATAATACAAGTAGGGCAGCCTAGAAGATGCTGTTGAGGGCAAAAAAAATACCAAAGGCCAGCCTGGCAAGAGCCTTTAAAAAAAAGAAAGAGAGAAAAGGAAGAAAAAAAGAGAGAAAGAAAAGTGTGACTTTGAGTGAGTAGGTGTGAAATTGGTAGCTCTGCTGTTCTAATTCTAATGGGAAATGACCTACTTACACTAGGCTACAGTGTACATATGGAATAAGGCATAATTTTACTCTAAGATACATGAGAAATACATACTTTTACACTAAGATACATGAGAAATACATACTTTTACACTAAGGGAATACATACTTTTACACTAAGATACATGAGAAATACATACTTTTACACTAAGATACATGAGAAATACATACTTTTACTCTAAGATACATGAGAAATACATACTTTTACACTAAGATACATGAGGAATACATACTTTTACACTAAGATACATGAGAAATACATACTTTTACACTAAGATACATGAGGAATACATACTTTTACACTAAGATACATGAGAAATACATACTTTGCACTAAGATACATGAGGAATACATACTTTTACACTAAGATACATGAGAAATACATACTTTTACACTAAGATACATGAGGAATACATACTTTTACACTAAGATACATGAG
>JAODXP020005879.1:0-10664 GCA_027497455.2 Sardinella longiceps | reverse complement strand
ATATCACCATAAATTAAATAATTATTTCAAGAATCATGATTTCAATATATAGCAATATAATTGTGATAATGATTTTTCCCTTAATCTACTCAAGCAGCCCTACTGAGTTGCATTCTTTCTTGGCCACCCACCCAACTTATGAAAGGATCGGGTCAAAGCTACCCTAAAAGCTCTAGCTTATATTTGCAGGCGCTTACTTGGTGCTTTTATATATATATATATATATATATATATAATCATTTCATCATTGTTATGACAGATGAGCTTTCCCTGCCAGTTGCCAGATGAAGGAGCAGAGGCTAGTACTATATTCCCTCTAAGCAGTCCCTCTTCAAAGCCTGCCATTTAAAGCTATTCATTATTCATATCCTCAATCTTTCCATCTTTCACTCACTAATTGAGCCTACACAGCTAGGATCTTACACTTCCCCATCAGTAACGGTGTCCCTCTAGAGCATCCATAATCCATATCTCTCTTGAGATCTTGTTCATAGCGTGCACCTACCGTATCATGGGACCACTGTAGAACAGCTTGTCGCTATGCTAACGGTGCAGCATGCAGTGTACAGCGAGCGAGCAAGCGAGCGGCTGGGCTGCTTAGGCCTGGCCAGTGTGGCGGGCACATCAAAGTCTCGCGCAGTGCGCCGCTCAACACAAGTGGAAAGGATAGGAATGCTAATTGGGCATTGCAGTGGAACTGGCAGCAGAAGGCGGGCATTCTCTCAATCTCTACTTTAGTCTGTGGCTGTGCTGAGAGAGAGAGAGAGAGAGAGAGAGAGAGAGAGAGAGAGAGAGAGAGAGAGAGAGAGAGAGAGAATGAGAAATAATATAATGCTGTGTATATGTGCGCATGCGTGCATGTGTTTGTGCATGTCATGTTCATGAACGTGTAGGCCCAATCCTTGTTAATAAATGCGTGTAATGCTTGGGTGGGTTGTGTTATGTGTGAATGTATGTGCATGTGTACAAATCTGTGTCTATGTACTGTATGTGTATGCATGTGAGCCATACCATCACAAGACTTTACTCTCTAATGCTGTTGGCCCCCTGATCTCCCTTTAGCCATGGAGGGAAGTTCCCTCTGCCTTTCTTTTCAGCTGTTTTATTCACGCTTGGGTTTCCCTTAGGGAGGAATTTGGCTTCAGACTTCAAACTTGAAGAAGAAAGCATTCTGGTCACTCAGGTTTGAATGAAGTCATCACCTCACATCACTTCGCCGAGCCATGCACACACACAGATAATACAACCACAGACCTATATCAACATTCAGTAGGATTGAGCTATTCCAATAAGTCCAGTGAGAGGCCACTGATTTTTTTTTCCAGTTCAGCATTCATACATTAAGTCTGGTAATTTATAGGTCATAACTGATTATGTGGTTGTTTTCCTGCAATCTGGTTGTTTCTGTGACTAATGAGATTCATTTCCACAAACTAAAAACAGCATCAGCAAAATTGTGTATGTTATATATGGTTGTGTGTATATGAGGCGGGGGGGCCTGGATGATCAGGGTCTGTTACCATCAGAGGCAGAAACCTCACACACACCTATGTGTGTTTGTCTTGAAGAGAGTGTAACCTCTGAGCCTTAGCTCCCAACTAGGTCTGTGGTCTCTCACCCAAACGGGATTAAACAGCTCCCACAAATCCCCCCATGCCTACTGTGGCCATGCGTAGAGTTAGTCTCTAAGCTTTGTGGTTCACACACAGTGACCCCATGGGGCACAGCGGCGACTGAGCCAAGTTGTGACCTCAGCTGGGGTCACTGGGTTAAGTCATCAACACAACAAGAGGTTGAAATGGTACTAATGGCAATTCTAGGAAGATTCTCTCAACAGTTTGTTTCCAGACTTATCATGGATGGTTGTCAGACTTGTTTCAGTGTGAAGGAGTAGGATATTTCTGCACTTACTGAAAGTGTTTGTACTTTACTTTCCATGACGATAAAAAATCATAAACTAGAAAAGCGTTCAAAGAGCGCAGACCACCGCCAAGACAATGTGGTCACAGATGGTGTTCTGGATCACCGATCGCCACCAAAATCGAATCAGTTCTTACTCGTCCCAATACACACGTGGTCCAAAAATGTCGTCCAAATCCATGCAGTATTTTTCGAGTTATGTTGTACACAGACAGACACATGCACATACACACTCACACACAGACACACGCCGGCAAAAACATAACCTCCTTGGCGGAGGTAAAAAAAAAAAGAGATGTCCAACAAATTAAGGTCTCAGACAAAAACAAGAAGTGATGCTATCACCTCCTAACCTCTCTGTCAGTTTGTGAGTTTCTTACTTTCCCTATATTTAAGCAAGTTAAACAATAACAGACTAACAAAATGACAAATGCAACAAATTGCGAAACTATGAGCGGCTATCAGTTTACCTCACTCACGTCAGATGTAGCGCTACGCGCGTTCATCTGATATTCAGCGATAGACGAATTATTTCAGGAGCCAGAAATCCTTGAATCTAACTGGGCAAACGGCTTGTCCATCAATTTAATTGACGTACACTGCAGCCAACCACATCGAAACCAACCAAAGACGCTCGTCACGTTTGTTGGATTGGTTGGATTCAAAACAGTTGCTTCTTCGCTACGTCACACCCTCTACAGGCAGCCAGCGGCCCTGATTGGTCCGGTTAGAGAATAATGGCTTGAAATCTCTCTGATGGGCTTCAACATCAGATCGTTGCGCGGAAGTGCCTTACGAAAGTTACGTAGCGCATGATCTGACGTGAGTGAGGTAACCTATCAGTCCCCACACATGAAATCCTTCAGTGCCCCTCCACAGAGGAAGTTAGGAGATAAGTGCACATTTACTTCATGTGGATGCAGCCTATGATGCTTATTAGGTCATGATGTCCATTTTGGAATGCTTCATGTGTAATATCTGCTCATGGGAGATTATGCTGAGCTATAATGTCTTTAGGGGATTAGTGGGATTCTGGAAATCACCCGTCATTGACATATCTGCCTGGTGTGGCTGAATCACATGATCTCATTGAGCGTGGGAGGTATTGTTTTTGTCTTTTGTGTGTGTGTGTGTGTGTGTGTGTGTGTGTGTGTGTGTGTGTGTGTGTGTGTGTGTGTGATCATAAGCATGCAAATGTGTGTTTGCATTTTACATTCATCTGACTGATTTCACCCATTGATTGAAACAACATGAAAGAGTGAACACATCACAAAGCAGTCATGGCTGGGTGAATAAAATGGACGTCACTCACCACGCTGTCCATCCTGCCACATTTATTTACACCCTGTTGCACTCTTGATCACCTGACACAAACAGTGTAGCAATCAATGCTTTCTTCCCTCTTGGACATCAAAGGGTTACAGTAGTGTAAGTATTCGCTGGTAACCTGACCAGCATCATGTGGTGTACATCAGCACACAAAGTGGAGCTTGTTTTTTACAAATCTGTAGTAGCCTGGGCCTGAAATTTTGCGGTCAAGTCAGTATGGCCAAGGAGGCAATTTCCTCAACTCTCGGACCCAGAAAAATCAGGACCCAATGAGAAACGAGCAGGCTGAAGGAGGCGATCTTACGATGATTCTGTCCAGCTCTGTCCCATAACATTGATAGAAGTTTGATAGCATTTGATAGACCTTTAGATTAATCCCGCCTGGAATTTCCGGGCAATGCAAGCTTTGTATAGGCTACCAAACAATCATCTAAATTAATTATATCACTGGCACTATTAATTTTGGGGTGTAGCTTTTGCAACAGATTAGTTCAATCTAAGATCGAGCATCATCTGGGTAGTCAACTCATCTCCCACTTCCCTAAGGTGGAATCAGTGAACTTAGATCAAAATGCCTTTGTACACTACAGAGTAGACCAACAACCTACTTACTACTGCGTGGAACAGAGTCTGCACTGGAAATGTGCTTCCACTGACACTTCTGTATCCTCCTGCACATTTACACTACTTCCAAACTCAACAATTTAATAGCCTAAATTGCACTGTAACTTTAAATATTATCAGTGTTGTTTTGATCAATGAGGATTTTGAGCGGCACCCTTGAATGCACAAGACAACACAGAGATGACACACATAAACACATGGCCACAAATAAATAGCCTTCATATGTATCCTTCTACTGACTACTGATCTATAGGCAGAGATTGACATGCCCATAAAATAAATGTATTATGTAGAAATTATGGATTAACCCTTTGTAGGTCAGCTCAACCGTTTGGTATAGCAACTTTTAACTCCTCATATTTTCGTAAAAACCAAACCATCCTTAATTAAATCACATGGAATCATCTAGGCCTATACTAAACTTGGATACTTACAAAAAACTTGCTCCGTAGCTCTATATATTTTAAAAGCCATGCCATTTTAGTTTGTGTGACTTCAAGATACAGAATTTCATTAATTCAGCTATTATACTTATAATAATTCTTTCCATATTTTCCAAGTATAGGAGTTTTTTTAATATTGTTAAAAACAGTCCATAGAGCACACATATTCATTCATTCAAAAAATCATCTTCATAGATCATCTTCATAGATCCTTTTTTTTACTCCATGTGTAGCCGGTGGCGGTCCGCACCGCACACGGGTCTCGAACCCGCCACCCCGCAAGCTACAAACTCCCGGCGTGGGAGTGGAACGCTCTAACCAACTGAGCTAAAAGTCCGAGCTTCTAACTCAGCGTGTTAGAAGCGCCCATGGAATTGGGTGATGAGGATTTACACACTACCACCGAGCTAGCCGCGCTAGCTGGCCTCCGTTACACTCACCCTCCAAATCCTCACTCCCATCCGGGTCACGGCACCAATGTAGCCGGTGGCGGTCCGCACCGCACACGGGTCTCGAACCCGCCACCCCGCAAGCTACAAACTCCCGGCGTGGGAGTGGAACGCTCTAACCAACTGAGCTAAAAGCCCGAGCTTCTAACTCAGCGTGTTAGAAGCGCCCATGGAATTGGGTGATGAGGATTTACACACTACCACCGAGCTAGCCGCGCTAGCTGGCCTCTGTTACACATGGTTGGGTAAACAAGGTCCCAAAAATGCCCTCCACCCCCTTAGAAAGTATAGCCTACTTAGCACTTCAAGGGAGTGCAGGGTATGTCCGATTATAATGGTTTTCAATGGGGGCGAGTCTCCTTTCCACGAAAATCCATATTTTCATAGTCATAAACATATTAATTTTACTTATCCTGGTTTCTGCATGTTTATATATTTAAGACTGGCAAATGATATTTCAAAGTTTTTGGCCCCGCCTGTCCTTGGTGACTGGCCTAGCGGCATCTACCAATGCATTTCAATAGGATTGCTATGGTGTTAAATAGGAGCCTATTACAAAAGTAGATAATTTTGCTGAAAAAGCAAGAGTACTTTGTAATATGTTAGAAATTTGCATATACATTGACTGTATATCTATTTTTTATATGTTTCCATGGTTTCTTAAAAAAATTAAGAATGAGGGGGTCAATTGAGAAAAAAAATCATTGATTCATAATCATATTTTGTTGTTGTTGTTGTTGTGACCTACAAAGGGTTAATGTGTTTATTGGAAAAGATATCAGATTTTTTTTATATGCATAGGTTACTTCCAAAGAGAATACAAATATATCATACAGTACACCAAAGGGGACAGAAGCCGTTCAAGGCCTTGGCTACTCTTTGCCCACACATTCATTCAAAGAGCACAGAATGGGAGAGCCTGGAACAAGGCCATGGCCAATGTTAATTAGCATTTGTTAGTAGGGCTAATAGTCTTTGATCAAATCATTCCTGTCAAAACTAAGCCATAATGTGATCAGAGCGGATGAGTTCTTCGTGCAGTGGATTCTGCAGTTGAGACTGTCAAAAAGCTCATCAGTGAATATAAAGCAGAGAAATATCGTGAACTGCTGTACATGCTATCTGATCATACTCTATCTGAGCGCCCATACTGTAAGGGGGAGGAGCAACTATAGAAATGTTGTTGCATTTCCCTGTCGGAGCGGCAAGCAGTTCTACATGAAGTGAAGCACATTTTTTTCTCAGACTCCTCAAATCAGAAAACTCAGAAGACGTCTTTTGCGAAATATCGCAATTCATGCATGACTTTTACATCTGCGGCATCTTTTAAGAGGTGTTTTAGTATAGGCTACGTTGGCAGAACATAGGCTGTAGCCTACTTACTGTAGCTTAATCAAAAGGGAGCAGCGAGAACCACTTGCCAGGACTCCCATGCGCCCGGTTCGGTTTGTTGAGAAGAATCATTTATTATTGGGCTAAGGTAAGTTAATATATTTTATTAATTACTGATTTTCCTACGAATGTCCACAAACTTGCTGTTAGTGTCTGACTGTTTGAAGCATGTACCGCTAAGCCGTAAAACCATAACGTTAACTCTTCACCTAACCTTCGCCACATCAGAACGACAGTTTTGTGAAATCAATACGTGGTCCGTCGAACATTAACATAACGATATAATGCAAAGTCCACGAAGAAATAAACCAATGGTTTATGCTATGTTGTTAGATGTTGAATCAGGCCTTGGGTTGTAGGGTATAAGATGTGATATAGATATTACATTAATGCTAAGCTGTACCGATAAAATACATGAAATGAATTAGAGCAGACTTTAGGTAGCCTAACTTACAATGCCTCCTGGACACGTGGAGAAAGGCATAGTAATTAAATTCTAATGTTAGTGTTATCCGAACTTAAAACTCGCGAGTCAGTTGAGGTTAAGCTACGCAATTTACTAAGCCCACCCTTCTCTAGGATGAGATATTTTCAAAGGGGTCAAGCTGTTGGCTGTTTGGGAAGGCTATCTGACGTTAAATGACAGTTCGGTGATCGAACTTTAGATTCTAGGCTGAAATGACAGCAGGCGCAATTTTCTAAATGTGACTGCTTCCATGGGAATTGACCTTGGACGGGTTAAATATTTGTCATGTTAATTAATTTAGTCGGGTCTAAACATTGCTCATTGCTAGCTATAGGCTGCCCAGCATAGTATAAGGACAAACCGTGCTCGCAAGAAACGAAGTCGTTTGTGTGAAAGTGGCATGATGAAAAAGGACACGGGTCTAAAAGGCATACTACCACTGACGTCCTCACTTGATTTCACGGAGAACTCGCGTTAATTTCACCAAGCGGTAGTCTACCGGTGTAACTTGTTCTTTAGCGCATGTGTGACCTCACATGGCGCTTGCCGGCGACTCGTCTATGTCCTGGCTTGGCTTCAGAGGTGTGATAGCTGTTGGGTGGTTACCAGGAGGACGACACACACACACGTATGCACAGTCTATCGTTCTCTCCGTGTGTGTGTGTGTTGGGTGGGGGTTGGGGGTGGATAGTTACATAACCCAGTTGTGCAGCTGATGTCCTGATTTGAATCCACTGTACGTCATCGTGCGTCGTGAGCTATCAGGGGCAGACCCACCGAAGTACAAGCTGGAGTAAACTCTGTTTTGTTCATATCGGAACCCCCCAAGCTCACCCCAAATTATACAAGTAGCCAACATGTCAGGTATTACCTTAAATTGACAAGGCTGGATTTTGCCTCAAAGGAAAGCTAAATTAAATGGTTGGTTACAGATTGAATACTGATATGGGTGACCCCCCCCCCCCCCCCCCCCCCCCCCCCCCACACACACACACACCAGATGCAATGCAGAACAAAACCTTATGGAAGCACTGCTTGGAGCATGCGCGACGTGAGAGGTCGGAGGGGTTAGAGCTCCTGGTCGCGTAAGGGTAATTGATCTAAAATTAACTTGATTTAATGCATATGGAGTTGCAACAAAAAGTGTAAGACTGATATTAACGCCAAGTACGAAAGATCTGATGTACTGAACTTAAATCAAGTTTTATCACGGAAGGTAGGCCAGTCCAGGCTACCCGGTACGAGTTGGCAAACTCAAGTGTATGGCTCGCGGCAACGTTAAAACAAGATCTCAAACTGAAGACATGCCGGCATCAAACGCAGCGCGTTTCGACGACTTGGAGTCAAAACTAGATAAACTTTTGACTCTACAGACATCAACGAACACGATTGTATCATCCCTTTCGACTAGAGTGGATTCGATTGATAACAAACTGGAGGGTATGAAGGGGGAAATACACACCAATGCTACCCAGCTGAGTGAACATCAAGACTTAATTGGTCAACTTCAAAAAAGCCTCCAAGAAGCTTTGGAACATATCGACGCCCTTGAGAACAGACAGCGCGAGAAAAATCTTAAACTGTTGAATGTCCCAGAAAAATCAGAGAGCGGTAAGGGAATGATTCCCTTTTTAGTGGAGTTACTACAGACCGAGTGGGGCCTAGTGCTGCAGAAGACCGACATTGAAAAAGCACACAGGCTTGGGCCACTTCAGGAACAAGCACGCTACCCGCGGGGCATTATATTCCGTGTTCAACGTCTGCAAACTAAATTACAGATCCTGAAAGCTACTAAAGCAAACACAAGAAGTCAAACAAGTCAATCGGAAGAGAGCATGCCAAACACTCGTAAGTACCGGATTATTCCAGACATCTCAGTGCAACTGCGAAAGAAACGAGACGCTTTCTGGCCATTACGAGAAAAGTTACATGAACTGGACATCACAACAAAAATGAAGCACCCAGCAACGCTATTAGTCTTTATTGGAGAGGATGAACTGAGATTTTCGACTCTGCAGGAAGCTAAGCAGGAGATCTGCAAAAGATACCCATCGATTTCCCTGGGGACAGTCTCGGACTAACGTTAAGGGATTTGAGAACTAAAGGAGGGATCTGAATGAGGTCGTATTATCTTTTTTTCCTTTCTCTATCAATTTTACAGATCTCATCCAGTTGGAAAGTAACAAGGGACGCTATTTTTTTTTTTTTTTTTTATTATTATCTTTCCCCGCCTACTCTATGTTTGTTTTTTTGTTTTTTGTTGATTGCTTAAAAACTGAAGGGAACATGACGGGGGAAGAAATATTATTATTATCACCCTTCTTGTTATTATTATTTTTTTTACTTTTCTCCCTTTATGAAATGAAGAAATGCGACATACTTGATGGACTGACCAGAAATTGAGTTGGCAATGACTTGAGTGAAAAAAAAAGTGTCAGATGTTCCACTTTATTCTTCCATGCTTTGTTACTAAATACTAGCTTTGTTTTTGACTATTTGTTTCTCTCTCTCTCTCTCTCTCTCTCTCTCTCTCTCTCTCTCTCTCTCTCTATCTCTCTGGCCTGCATGTGTGAGGTGTGTGTGTGTGGTGGTGATTGTGGGCGTGTTGATATTTGTGTGAGTGGGTTTGTCTGAATAGAAGTGTGGCAGGCTGTGTGTGCGCGTGTGTGTGGTGATGCTTGTGTGCGGTGATACTTGTGTGCGTGTTGATGCTTGTGTGCGGTGATACTTGTGTGCGTGTTGATGCTTGTGTGCGGTGATACTTGTGTGCGTGTTGATGCTTGTGTGAGTGTGATTGTACGAATAAGAGTGAGGCAGGCTATATGTGTCTGCGTGAGGACTGTGTATGTGCAGGGTGCGTGTATGTATGTATGTGTGTGTGTGTGTGCTGATTGTGTGGGTGTGCCTGTATGAATAGAAGTGTGACAAGGTGTGTGTGTGTGTGTGTGCGCGCGCATGAAGGTATAGAGTGTAGAGGGGCGGGGGCGGGATTGACGCAGGGGTGGGAGGGGTACAGAAAGTGGTTCCTTTGTAATCAATTGTGATATTGTATATGCTTGGTACCGGGAATATTAATACAATGTACATTGGTGCAATCTAAGCCTACGTTTGTTTTTCTTAGAAATATAGAGATCAAACCCTTATGCTAAGGAAGGGGCAGTTGACCTTGTTAAAGTATGCCCTCTAAAAAGTAGTCTTTCAGGAAGAAAGACGGAGTGGTGCATTTGTTTGTGTGTGTGAATGGTTGTTTAAATGTTTTATTATTTATTGTATTTTTATTTTTATTTTATGTTGGGCTTTATTGAATGTTGCTGGCTTAGTGATGAGTATGAGATTACTACTCTATGACTCATAAAAAATTGGCTCAAACTGTTTCAAACACTATTCGTTTTGCCACCTGGAATGTGAATGGGCTACAGGATGGTACCAAAAAACAGAAGGTCCTATACCACTTAGGGGAAAATGTCCTTAGATGTTGTCTTTTTACAGGAACTCCATTTTAAATCAGGGCAGATAGAGTACCTTAAGAGACAATGGGTTGGTGAAGGTTTTGAAGCAACATTCACTTCTAGAAGTAGAGGGGTGGGGATTCTCATTAATAAAAGATTACCATTCAAGCTAGTCTCAAAACATTCAGATAAATTTGGTAGATTTTTAATAGTTAGGTGCGAACTTCATGGAGAATTATACACCCTGGTAAATATATACAAACCTCCAATATCTGATATGTCTTTTTTAAAAGAATACAGACTCTATTAGATAACTCACCAACTGGAATAGTTATCCTCGCTGGGGATTTGAACAATATATTCAGCCCCTAGGACAGTTCTTCCAAATCAAGAAAGGCTAACCCACCAACCAAACTTTTGGACTTTCTTTCTAGATACGACTTGCAAGATATATGGAGAACCCTTCATCCTAATACTATAGACTATACCTTTTTTTCTCACCCCCAAAATAGCTACAGTCGTATTGACTATATATTTGCTTCAAAGAACGGTTTGGATAGGGTTTTGTCAAGTGACATAAGTGACATTGTTA
>JAODXP020005878.1:0-11055 GCA_027497455.2 Sardinella longiceps | reverse complement strand
CCTACAATCACCCATCTTTATGTGTTTGAACCAATGTACTGATTTACTACAAATTGACTGCACAATTCTTCACATTTTTATAAGCCTACTGTGATGATATTCAAAAAAGAAAAATTGTCATAATTCAACAGCTCTCTTGACTGATAATCATTTAGAGTAGGCTACATTATGTGAAATGGGTGTGGAGGGATGATACCTTGATGGAATGAAAGGCTGATAAATTCAATATAATGTCGTCAAGAACAGCATTTGCTGTCTCTGACCAGGATTCATGAAAGTCAGCAGGTTGGAAGCTACATCTGGCCCTTTGTGTTTCACTCAACTCTTTTTACATGTTTTGTTCAACTATTTTGCTGTTACTCATGTGTGTATTTAAAACATTAAAATGGTTTCACCTGCTTTCTCCAGTGGTGTGACTGAAGTATTTATTTCTACCAGCACCTTCAGCAGCTCTACCATCTTCTCTTGCTCTATAATGGAAACACAGATTCACATTGCCTTTTGGCTCAGTTATCCATGGCATTTCAATAGAAAGTTAAGTTAATTAGCCATATGAGTAAACTGCAAATGTTTAAATATCTACACTCTAGATATATGGTTTGTGTGTTGTGCTTTTACCCTCTTTATCATTTTCTTGATGCATATTTGCTCCATTTTCTAGGTCCTTCTGCCCTCCTGTCAATATCAGAAAATAAGTGACTTCATCCTGGGGACACAGGGTATTTGCATTTGCCACCCCTTACATTCAACCTTTTCACTGTTAAATCAAATTCTGTGGTACAATTGAAATAAACACATTAGCCTACATTATGTGTTAATAAAGCACTGTATACATGGAAGTACTTGTACTATGGATGGTGTTCTTTACTCCATTGTTTTTGCATATTTCCTCCATTTTCTGGGTCCTGCCAGTGTGTCAATATCAGAAAATGTGCAAATTCATCCTGACTAAGCACACTAACATAACATACTACACATCATGTTAAACTTTTTGCCATATGCTCCCCTACCAAGTACTTGAGGATGTTAATTGTTGTATAGAAAGAAATACTATAGGTAAGACAATGAAATTGCTGTGACGGCATAAATGACAGGGTGTGTGTGTGTGTGTGTGTGTGTGTGTGTGTGTGTGTGTGTGTGTGTGTGTGTCTTTTGGGGGGTGTTCTGCTCTCCAACTCTTAAGCATAATGGGACCAAGTGGCTCCCAGTTGCATCTCATTTGTTTTGGTTGTTTGGGCCTCTAACTTCTCATGATTAGTGCTTGAGGACATTATTTTGAAGTGATTTACCTTTATTTCTTTTCTCAACCATTTTGTCCACTTCCTTCACCGGTCCTGTCAGGGCAAAATGTACAATTAATTTGGACATGCAATATTAAGCCACCATTAAGGTTGTGGACAAACTAAAAATAAATCATAAAACTCTCTGGTCCCTCCCCCTGTCTCTTCAATAGATACAGACGGCAAGTCTGACCACGCCTACAAATATAGCTCCGCCGTGGGGGAATCAGAGAAAAATATTCCCTCAAGGGGGAAAGAGCAGGCTCACACAGTGTGGAAGTGTGGAAAATGCTAAGCTAAAAGTTACACTGAGCACCATCTACAAGGACCTTGACATATTTTTTAGGGCAATGCCTTAAGGTAGTAGCCTAATGATGTTCAGATGGTTCAATGTGAATTTTGAATTTGACACCCCTCCAAACGCGATACTGTGGACAATTTAGTTGAAGCTTGTTAGCTTCATTAGCTTGCTAACTAGCCAACTTCATTCATCACCGTAGTAAATGTAGCTAACTTAAGCTTGCTAAACTGAGCTAATCAGACTTGTGATTGAAAGTTGCTTCAGTTATGACAGGAGCAGAGAGAGCTCATGACATTTCTGTCAGTGTATCTAATATGGACTTTGTTAAATTTTATTAAATGATCTATTATTGTTAAGCACCTTTCTCTACCTTGTCCATTCACCATAATGTTAATTTGGCCTCTGTTTCCCCCCACACTGACTCCACCCTCGCATTTTGGGGGCGTTAACCGTACTTGCCGTCTGTATCTATGCTACTCAACGGCCTCTCAAACCTCTCCCTCGTAGTAGCACGTTGTCAGCGCCTTGCTCACAAAGCTGTGATGGACAGGCAGCTATCCCTCCCTCCGAACCGGACTGGTGGAAGGCTACAGGGAGCGCAGATTTTTGCAACCAAGAATAGAGGGTTTAGATGGAGCTAGAGCATGGGTGGCCACATATCTGACTATGTTACAGCAAAGAGCCACATCGGCACATGAACATGTTACTACTACTACTACTACATTACCCATCATTCTGACACACACATACACACACACCTCTGCCAGTGAGATGAATTGTAAGTCACACACCAACATGATAACAGAAATGTACCCCTAGAATAGTAAGCCCACACGCCAGCAACATCATACACATGGGCACACACCCCCAACCATCTCTTCCTCACACACACACACACACACACACATGCACACACACGAAACAAAATCACTGTATTAAACGTAAGGGAAACGAACATAGCACAAACTTTGAGATGAGTGTAAGAGCCACATGACTCCGGGCAAAGAGCCGCATGCGGCTCCCGAGCCACAGGTTGGCCACCCCTGAGCTAGAGAATTTGTTTTTGTTTCCTAAATAGCCTTTTTCATGTACTACTTCCAGAATAATGATACACCATATTAGCCACAACAAAACAAGACTCAAGAGGCTGATCTGCGACCTCTGTGTTCACACTACAAGACCTGGCACAGTCAGAGCCTGGGGTGTGCTGATTGTGTCCATGTTCCTATAGTCCTCTACATCAGTGGTCCCCAACACCCGGGCTGCGGGAATTTTCAAACCGGGACGTGCAAAAAAAAAATGTACTCAATGTACTTTGCATACTGTTTTAAGATAGTACGCATGCATGTTTGCATTTGGCAACGTCTTTTTTCGGATGTCTGATTGTCCCGCCTTCGACACATTTGTTACTTAGTTGCGCTGATCAACCTTCTCTGCTTCAGCGCAGCCCTTGCTCACTTCACTTGATCAGTTCTTGGTGAACGTTAGTGTCAAGGTTAGCAAAACTGCTAGAATGTGCAAAAAGAATTTCTTTGGAAGGGTAAGTGGGGTGAAAAGACCCACTGATGATGATCGTAAGCCAGATAATGCAAAGAAAAAGAAGGGCTCCTTCAATCGAAGTCCTATCTAAAATATGTATTCCGAGAGCGGTGACTTGCAATGCACCACGTCCTTTATGTGTGATAGGGCAACGGTCTTTAAATTGGCAGATAAAGTTGCTGCATTCAGGGCCGTTTCAAGGTACTTAGTGGGCCCCAAGCAAAAAGGACATGGGGGCCTTCACCCCCCATAGACACTTACATGAACCACATTGCTATAATCTTCAAGCATCTTCAATATAAGTATTTGTGTTGTACAGTTGTCTAACTCCAATTTTCAACAGTCTTTGTTGAAATACATCACCAACTAAACTATTAAAATGATTTAAACAGTCAATCTTGGCCTGATTTGCCTGTCCTGTTGTGACGGCCCTGGCTGCATTTAAAGCAAGCTTGATTTGTGGGGAAGACGAGTGGACAATATGTTCAAAACATTAGTGGGGATTTTAGGAGTGGCTGAGGCAGGGCCCTCTCTCTCGCAGCTGGTGTGCGATCATTAAAAGCAGTTTGACCATTACTTCCCATCCTCCAAATATCCACGGCAAAGGAATGAGTGGATCTGCAACCCATTTGATATCCCGAATCACTTGTCAGCGCAGGAGGAAGATCAATTGATCGAAAAAGCAAATGACGTGGTCTTAAAAGTAATTTTGAGCAAACCTTTTGGAACAAAACCAAAGCGGAATATCCCGAGTTTTCGGCAATGCTTGCAACTAAGACAAAATTGCGCAATGGACTGGACGTTTCAAACCCACTAAGAGTGTCACTATCTTCCATCACCCCGAGATGGAGCCGCCTTGTTGCGGGGAAACAAGCGCAGGGCTCTCACTGATTATGTGGCCTTATTAGTAATGCACTTTTAGTTCACTTGTCTACATACTGCATTTTGGTGAGCATGTTTAGGTCTCATTGATATATAATTCAATACATTCATGTTCAAAGTTCAATTTTAACTTCTTCAAGCTTACTGTTCAGTACTGTTCATTGTTCATGAATAACTGCTATTTTCAAGTAGGCCTAATGCATGCATATGAACAACAACATATGTGAATTCAACATTATATGTATGTGGAAATGGGGAACCACCCAAATCCACAAGATTTCTGGGATGTAAAATGGGACAAGGGATACATTATTTTTTACGCATACTGTAAAATAAATTACCTTTTATCTTCTCATTCAGGTCACGGTTCTCTTTACCCACTTCATCCAGTTTCTTCAGCAGCTGATCCAGTGGGGCACAATCTATAAATGATTTCACTATATGAGATCATTTTGCATGCTGTAAAATGTATTGAATGATTTTTAGTGTCTATGTGATGTACATAGAATGCTTCATAGTTCCATTATGTGATGTTATCATTGTTTGATAATGTATGAGGCAGAAGGAGAAATTTATTCAAGTATACTCATACACAGATTCAGGAGTTATTACTGAAAAGATTACTTTTTAGGTGTGACATATACGGACAGGTCAGTATTGAATATGGATTGGTCAGTATTTAAGGAGAATGCTGGTGTGATAAGGACCGCAAGTATATTGCAAAATTGTGAAATGTTGGAACGGAACATTTGCTGGGGAGCAGAATTTTGAAACGTTCATGCAGGCTGGAGAAGAACGCTTAGTAGTTGTAGCTTTCAGGGTCATCTAGCTAGGTGGTAAGTAGTCAGATCGCTGTTTTAAACCAAAGAAAGGCTCAAAGAATCCCTGTTAGGGATCAGCAGCAGGCACGGAAAACAGATTTAAAAGTTCAACAAAACTGTGTTTACTTTCCCCCAACAATGATAATACAACTGAGTCAAATAAACGTCTAAACATAAAGCCTACAAAATCAGAGCTAGAGGATATTTGGTGTAGATAGCCTCCAATTGGGCTCTGTGCCTGTAGCTGAACCACAGCCATGGTGATATCCGCTATTAACAGAGAGGGTTTAAGCGGGTCAGTATTCCATGATCTTTGCTATTAACACCACTCCCGCCACTCTCTGTGATATTGATTAATTACTGGATGCTACATGGTTTAATTATGTGTGACTTTATGATGTCTGTAAAAGAAAGACAGATTCATACATTTGTTCAAGTGTTTAAACTAGTGCTGGCAAAATTAACTGATTAATGAAGTGATTAATCAAAAAAAATTAACTCAGATTAAAAATAATAACTCAGATTAATCCTGATGGGTATGGTTACACTTTCATGGCATTTATTATGTTCAAATTCAGATAGAAAATGGCTCGGCTATCAAGTCAAACTAGCTCCTGAATGTACAACAATATGTGGGTAAAATCATTGGTCTCAGTGCATGTGTTTTTCTTTTCTGTCTACCAAAATGTTCAAATTTTTTAGCTTCAGCTTAGCATGCACTGAGATCAAAATGCATTTACCAACATAATTCTAGGTAAGAGGGTGAATGAAACATTTTCATAAAAAGGTGGAATATTCCTTTAAATTTGGATGATCACTTACCTTTTTCAACATGAATTTCTTTTAGTGTGTCCTTAATTTTAGACTTCAGATTCTCCATCTCAGCTACATAGTGAATAAGACATACTGATTATTATATTTACATTACAGGTCAGGGTCTTTCAACTGGTTCAGACTCAGGAACCATCATTCTGACTAAGAAGTAATCAGCGGCCCACTGTCAGGGGGCGGGGTGTGATAAACAAAGAGATATTTTATCCATGTTTAACAGCACAGGTCTTGAGATTCCTGTGGTCAGAGATATGGAAGGATATGTTGAAATATGTGAATCCTACTTTTCTACTGTTCGTACAGCAAACTTCCTATTTCTACGGCCAATATCAGCGATCCAATAATTTATCAGATTACTAACCTTTATTCCTGTTCAGTCTTGTAGTAGTATTTTGTATTTGCATCTGTAATACTCCTAGGGTACCTTTACAGAATGAAAACCATGTTGATAGAATTACAGGATGAATAAATGTAAATTTAAATATTGCCACACGTCCCATATTGTCACTCTTTTTGCTCACAAGATCCTGGCCAAGCTGTTTACTAAAAAGGGTAATGAACACATGCTCTCTCCAAAAAACAGGAACAGTGAACCTGGATAAAGCCTATAGACCATTTATATCATTAAATGCCCACATTTATTGTCATGGTTGGGTTAGATTACAAGGGATCATATATCCAGCTATATTGTATAAGCGTCTTACCACCCATCAGTTGCTCCATATCACCCATCAGTTGGTGCATCTCATCCTCTATGATAAGAGGGCACACAAGCGTTAATCTCTCAACACATTTCCAGTAATTTGGTTGGAAACGTGACAAGATGCAAATCTAAGCTTACTGTAGTAACTAATGTTATTATAAACAGGGTATTCCACTATCACACACAATTTATATATTTTTAAAGAGGAATGGTGTAATCAGCAGGATATTACCTGTTTTACCCTTTTCCGTCTGTGCTTTTTTCCGGTCATTCTTTTCTTTGATCTCTTTTGACAAAAAGAACACAGATTTTTACTCAGATTTACATGATGTTAAACAAGGCAAGTCCCCATCAGATTACATAATCAACCAGATTTTTCCCGTTGTGCCAATGCCTATAAATGCACTTTAAAGACTAAAGTTAAAGCTTGTGAAGCTACAGCCCAGCATACCAAATTTTGGTGTTGATGATTTCATCTTAGGCACTCCAGAAAAGGGCCTAAACATGCCAAAAAGTGAACATCCCCTAATAAAAAAAATAATAATACCAGCACTTTATGAAGACACTGTTGGATAGACTAGCAGATAACTGTTATGATGTCACGGGGCAATCGGTGTTTTTGTACATGAAACGATTGTGGGGTTAGAGGGTTGCTGTCTGCGATCAAGATATTTGGTGGTGGGAATGTCAAATGCGTGGAATACGTATGTGTGTGTGTGAATGCAATGTAGGAAGTGTACCTGTAGACAGCCACCATAGAAACACAGGGGCTCCCACACACAGGTGTTTTAACTTGGGGGATAATTAGACAGACGGGTGTTTGAATGACAAAAGGAGAGGACACAGAAAGTTTGAGAAGCGTGGGGGATAGCTGCATTCCGGTGTTTTAGCGTGTTAAGCACGGTGGTGGTGACAGACTAAAGAGAAGCTGACGAAAAGCAATCACCTGTTGCTGTGTATGCGTGTGCGACGACGCCGAGACAACAACTCTGTTTGGCACGTTCTATTAATTATTCAGTGGCCTCTTGTGTGTGTGTGTGTGTGTGTGTGTGTGTGTGTGTGTGTGTGTGCTTTGCCGTGTGTGCTTTGCCCTGGCCATAAACATAGCGTGTTAGCCTCCCACTGAATCTGTTGATTTGCCGTGCTATTTGCAGTGACACTTGGTTTGACTTGGCCACTGAAAGTATTAAGCTTGGTTTACAGTCATACGTGCGTCGCACCGCAAAGCCCTCTACGACGACGTAGAGCCTGTTGTAGACCCTCTCCGTGGCTCGACGTGCACCTCCAAAATTTCCTATCTATCCGTCAATGCGTGTACGACAACGGAGAGGGCACTGGGTCAGGTAAGGGCTGTGATTGGTCAATCTCCCGGTTCCTTGTCACAACACCACCAGGGAGAACTCTATGCTGCTATCTCTAGCTTTTTAGTTAGCTAGCAAGCTAGTTAGCAGACAGCAGGACACTCCTGGCTGCAATAAAGTTCATTTTCTTCCATTCAGTCAACTTACTTGTGCCTACTGACAGAGACACTTATATGCTACTGATCACTATAACCTGCTCCTTGTGACAAGAGATATCAAAAGCTCAACCCCACACAGGTTACTATAGGCTACTGTGTACATGAAGTAGCCAGCGAGTTCTGCTTTAGTTAATGAATAGGCGGACTTTGGCGCTGCTCATGCCGTCGGTCATTCCCGACGGCAGTATTTTTCTCTCCTGGCTGAGGGACAAGCAACGTAGAAGTATGATATAACTGGACACGCAAGCGGAGACTCGGAGACGGACATGCAATAGGTGTACGCAGAAGTATACTTGAACCTTTATATGTTCTGGAACAAGTGGTGCCGTCTCTCTGACAGTATAGCGTGTGTGTGCCGCCATTAGCTCTTCCTTTCTCTCTCCCCTCTCGCCAGGGAGACCTGGGCCGAAGCAGGACTGTGCTGTGATTCTGGTGGCCGCGTCATCGGCTCCTCCCCTCACACTACCTGTCCAGCGTGTGTGCGCTCAGCAAGCCCGGATCACTCTCCTCTGCTCCTCCTTCCCAGTGACTGTGTGTGTGCTGTTCACCCCTGCTTCCAACGTGGATTGTGGGCTATGCCCTGTGTGCCTGGACTGATTTTGAATTGACTTTTTAACTAGCAAACTGTAGTAATGTGTTATGACTACCTGAGTCCACTAGGTGGCGCTAGGGGTTTTCTAGTTGCTCCCCAAGCTATGTTTTGTTGAGTAGAATAAGTTACTGAACAGTCGTAATACAGAGTGCCTGTATGTTCTGGTGTGATCTGAAATACACAGCTGATCTGGATTTGCTTTGTGTGTGTGATTATGTAGTAGGGCTAGTCACGATACTACATATTGGCGACGAGGAGTTTCGGACCTTTGGTGAGCGATAACGGCAACATTTTTTTTCCATTCTACGTTTGAGAGGGAGAGTCCTGGCTAGCAACATTGAACTAGCAGATTGAACATGGCAGCGACCATCGGAACTCTTGTGCCATTCGACCAGAACACTCAAAGTTGGGAAGAATATGTGGAAGTTTTACAGCATTTTTTTGCAGCAAATGGAATTGATGATCCAAACAAACAGAAATCTACGCTCATCAGCGTGGTGGGGGCTGAAAGTTACAGTCTGATGCGCAACTTGGTGAGTCCTGCTAAACCAGGAGATCGTACCTTTGATGAACTAGTGGCATTGCTAAAAGACCATTTTAACCCACTAGACGGTGGGCCGAAGGCCTCTATCTGCTTTACTTTTTCACTTTTGGACAAAACTGGAGAAGAGTAGTTGATTTTTCATATGTGCAATACATATTTTTTTCTAAGCTCATTTCCGCTTGTTGCCAGCCTCAACTCGATCATATTTTTGAGAAAATCAACTTTATGTTTCATAACTTTAGCAGGCAAGCGTTATCAGGGCCACACGTACTGCATACCAATCAAAAAATCGTATTCGCCTCACGTGGCTTGAGAAACGCCAATGAAGACTCGAGAAAGACAGAGTGCGAGACTGTTTGAGGAAGTAGGAAGACGACTCGACAGGGAGAGGTTGGCAAGCAAGCTGGACATCACGGAATTTGCACTATAATGTGTGTAATGATGCATGTTACCAACAAGTTACTATTTTGACAGTGTAGTGTTTATAATTAAGAGTCTCCGTTAACCTACCTTGCGTGAACGAACAGAACTATTCAAGGTCTATTCAACATAATGTCCATAACGATAGAGCACAGCTAGAGCTATTGCTAACTGTTTTGCTAACTGCTGATGTGTTTGGACTTCAGTATAACTTAATATATCGAACAACACACCGATACAATGCCCTGTACACTTTAAACTAATGTCCGGAATGTTATCTTGGTGATTGTCATTCAGTTTAGTATAATGACATCTATGTAAGTTAGCTATTTTTGACAGATATATTTTCTCCATGTCACTGCTCTTTGTACCTGAACGCATGATGTGACAAATAAATGTACTGAATCTTTCTAGTTCTGCTGTTCAATCAAGCCAACACCTTGTTACATTACGTGTGCCTAAACAAGCATTCAAGTAAATAAATTTGAACTTTAGTCTTCGATGGTCAAGGGCTAAAGCTACCTCTTTCTTTGAGCAGAAAGTGCAGGTGGGTAGGCTACATTAGCTATTGAAAATAGTACAGATAGATATTATAGCAAATAGACACTAGAGTCATTACAAAGTAGGCCAACATTTTTCTAATCCCATGTGCTGATTTGCCTTTTCCATTGATATAAAGATATCTTATTGACAAGAAGGTGTCTGCAATTCATCTCTACAACAATGAAACGGGCTACAGTCAGCTACAGCCTAATAATGCCTGAAACGTTTGTGTTACTGCAGTTAAGCATAGTAAACTGTCATTACTAACATGTTAGGATATTATACACATTTTCTGTGGTCAACGAAAAGATTGTGAAGAAACATTGTCCTTTATAATGTGCAAGCACTACCTTAATGATAACCGAACCTCTCCTAAGACCTGAAGTTGAAGAGATTCTGACAATGGGTCCAGCGTCAATTTTATTGCAATTTTTAGTGACAACGATTGTTTGTAAGCCAACTGTTTGCTTATGTAACAGAGTTCATGAAATGTAGATCTAGCCTAACACACAACGCAAAGAAGAGTACAGCCGCTACACTTACTTGATAGCCTACGATTTGCTTCAACCTCTGCTGTTGATAGCTAGGCTACACTATAGCAGATGACATGTTTCTTATTAAGAATTTCACCGTTGGATTTATAAAGTCAATATTCTGCAGCATGCCCAGACAGGAACAAGGTAAGATTTATACAAAAAGTGGGTTGACAACTATTATCTGAAGTTCTATGATCTAAAATAAGCCATCTGAAGGGGATTTTGCAGCGTTTTCTGACATTGCTGCTTAGCTGGTGTTTACATTCCGAGGCGGGTCCTATTGAACTCTTACTCGATTGGTTGATTTTTCCAAGGACTCAAAATGCCGACATTTGATTGGGTTATACCTATAGATTTCCTTGCATATGCCCGAGGAAAATAACGATTAAAACCTACTGTTTTTGACGATATATGATCAAACCAGAGCTGCCAACAAATTTTGTTAGGCTTAATACCATTTGTTTATATCACAGATGAAAACTTGTCTACTCTTCTGATGTTTTTTACAAAACAACACGAAAAACGCCCTCGGCCCACCGTCTAC
>JAODXP020005877.1:0-10769 GCA_027497455.2 Sardinella longiceps | reverse complement strand
TGGATTAAGCGGTCTCAGGGAATTTTGACGAAGACAGATGGTCAGCCTACTCAATTGTTTAAATTACAAGAGAAAATTAAGGACACGACAGACAAACTGACTAAAGTTGCTGAAACTCTGATTGGTACAGTCCCAACTGTTGAGGGGATAGTGGACTACACGCAGGTCATCATGACTGAATTAGTGACACAAATTGAAACTGCTCTAAATTAAATGCAAAATGATGTTGGGCAAATTGCTTCTGAGCAGCCTGTGCACACAGGCCGATTTGGTGATGTTTGTTCTAGCTCAGAGGCCACTGCTTGAATGGAAGCAAGTTCGCAACCTATGCAAATGGCTCCTATTCGACCCCCTGTAGCTGCAGACTCGCAGACAGGTTTTTTTTACTGATGTTAATTTGACATACAATGGACAGGGTATTCAAGGGTCTTTAGCAATCTACACACATGGCTAACTCCTGGGGCTCTAAGCCATATATTGCAGACTTTACCCTCTTTGCGTTCTCAGGACCCGAATGTTGATTTTTGGATAAAGATAAAAGAGGCTGTGATCACCTTGACATACAGGGAAGTTATTTCTCTCTTCAAGGCGAAAGCACCCCTGGGATGTACTGCACGCCTATCTGATACCCCATGGCCCAGAGATATTCCAGACTCAGCGCAGGCCTGGGAGTGGTATTTTAACACTTGTGAGAAAAAAAAGGAGGTAAAAGGAGATTTTAGGCAGGGGCCACCACTTGTTTTCATCCTTGACTGCATGTATTCAGGGACAGAAAGATTCCTTTTCAGTCTTTGCTGCACGGTTTGAAGAAAAGACTTAGCTGCATGTCGCCCTGATACCCCAGCTCTCGACGCAAGCTTCATTATTGACACAGCTGCTAGAAACATAAATGAGAAATACCGCAAGATGTGGGTTACTGATCTTCCAGTCATTGACAATTGGGCTGCATTTTTAAATTGGGGACAGAGAGCAGAGACCCATATGATTGAGTTTTCTGAAAATCCTCTAATACAAGATGTGCGAACATCTCGTTTTCATCTGGCACCGTGCCTCTCAGTGTGACTTGCTGGCATTTAACTTTGTGAATCTTGGTAATCGCCGATTCTATTGTCAAGTCTTGGTCTAACTGCATTCTCAGTTGCAAGTCTTGCAGCCCCACAACAACAATTCCGTCACGAATGAGCTAATCATGTAGCAATCCATAATTGCAGTGGTAGACTAGTGCATATAAAGTGGTAATAAAAGAGTCCACACTCCACACCCCTAATGATTGTGTCATCATGCACATAAACCTGTGTAATTTAACATTACACCACACAACCCGAGAGCATGATAAATACCAGTTTTAATGTATTCTTAACTTTCACAGAAAAGAGTTTAGTCACAACCCCACTGCTCTTTGTATATAAGTGTCTCTGGTATAACTGAACAAATATGCATGTGACAATTAAAAATTCTTGAATTTCCTTTGCTCTTCTATGATTATCATGCTAAACATCAGACAATTTGACTTTACTCTGATTAACATGCCTTTTGTAAATATTATGATAAGTTTTTTTTTTTTTACTATAAACTGCTTTCTCTGACACTGAGGAATCCTGGTACAGTGAGGAGTTATAAGCTGCTTCACGCTGTAGTAATTCCAACAAACTTAAGTCAGACTACAACCAACAACTGTGGGAACATAGACACTCTCTTTATCAAAGGTGTGGCAAAAGTTTATCTTGTATGTCTCATACTTTGATCCTCAATGAAAAAAAACCCTGTGATCACAAAAAAGGTGTGTCAAAAAGTGGCACCAACAAGTTAACAATATGTTCTCCTATAGTTAACATAACAAGATGAAACCTGCTTGGCAAGATTAGAGTGTTCTAGATGTCCTGAGAAACAAATTTGAGTCCTGCAAGGTGAGAACAGGTAAAGCTTGGAAGAGAGGACACTTGCCAAAAAAGTGTAAGTGTTTATACTAAATATGAATTATAATAACCAATATGATTGGCAAATTAATTATAAAATACAATCGCTCATTGGTCTGGTAGTTCTGTAGCATGTAGTCCATTTTCACACAACTTGTTCCTTTTATCAGAGTGATATGCCTGTCAAACAAGCTGGGGCTGCAACAAACAATATTTTTCGTCTTCATTTTCAAGATAATTAGCATGTGCTGTGTAAAATCAAATGTTGTTGAGTGTTTCACAGAATTAAGTGATGTCAGATGTCTTGTTCTTTGCCCTTGGAATTAATTCCCACTTGTGAAAGAGTGTGTTTGCATCGGTCAATTCCCAAGTATGACTCAGACACATTTGTTAGCGTACTGTATCAATAGCATAGAGCCCATAGCCTAAACCTCACCTTGAGCTGTGGCTCATTATGTGGGAGTGATTGCAATAAAATGTCAACTGTTATGTGGGCTGCAAATGTACAGGTTTACATGTAGATATACATGAAGTGACTTGTGGTTTTGTCCCCATTGAAAAACAGCTCCACAGTTACATAAGTTCCACAGATGATATGATGGCACAGAATTTGATGTTTGTGAACATCTTTGGCATGCTCTTGAACAACTTTGGAATGCTTTATGCATATTCAGGTAAGTGTTAGATTGGTCTCACCACCCTGAATAGCAGATAATCATCTCCAAGTGAAGTGTGAACTATTTTGATTTGCCCATCATTTCTTGCTCTTGTCTCTGATTGTTGTCTCTTGTCTCTGATTATCATTATTCAGTCATATTTTACAGTAATGTTCAATTATTCAGCAATCTTGCATAATTTACAGTAAAGCTATGTGTATGCCAATTGTGCAACATCAGAAAGAAATTAGTCCGGCAGTTGTGTGAAGTCAACATTCACAACATAGCAAGTACTTGAATTTACATAATATGGGTGAAAGCATTTTCGTGTCAGTGCATGCCTTTTCCTAGTCAGGCAACCCCAAATTTTGGCTCTAGCTTAGCATAGGCACTGGAAAGTAAAGTAGCCAGATGGCAACTCTTGTGACTACTTTACTTTCCAGCGCCTATGCTAAGCTAAAGCTAAAATTGGGTCTGCTAGACTAGGGAAATGCATGCATTGCCAACAAATGCTTTTACCCAACTTTACCAATTGTGAAAGTGAAATATCCTTTTAACACAGTTAACTGTTCAGGTAGCCTACCTAACCACAGCATTTTTCAGAAAAAATGTGTTTCAGTAAATGTGTCTTGTTTTTAGGGATTGTGGTGAGATGTGGACAGACTGAACTTATTGGTCAATATAAAGTCACATGCATCATTGATTACTATGGGATAAGAGAATGTGGCTTTAGGGGTTTCTACTTAAATGACCAGTATGTCCACTGTGGTAACAGTGATTACCAATGTGACACTACAGTCAGAGAAATAACATTGAATGTCGTGAATCTGCAACCTGGAGAGAATCGGTTTACTTTGCAAACAGACTGTGGTGCTCTGGAATCAACAACATTTGAAACACCTGACAAAGGTAACACAACCTATATAGACCATTTAATCCTTTGGGGATTAAATCTTGGGGAAATGGTAACCTTAGCCTACAATATAACACATACTCATAATGTTGCGATCGTAACGTCCGGTAAGTGCAGCACAAAGTACTCCATTTGGGACAGCCCTTACCCTAAATTCATGCACTTTTCCTGCAAGTGCATAGTGTTCATAGTACACTCTGTTGGAGTGCACTCATTAAATGTGCAAATTGGAACACACTATAAATAAAACAATCAAGCATTGTACATTAGGCATAGGCTACTGTAAGTAAGGGATAATGGCCGACAAGGTGACTGGTTATATGGAAATAATGGCGAGGTGGAGGTCTAGAACTCCAGTGACGCGCAGAGAAGAAGTTACCTCCGGCAAGACATTATTTCCATATAACGGGTCACCACAAAGGCTGTTGTCCCGCTTATCTCCCATTTGTATTTATCTCCCGTAAATTTAGGGCAGTGTATAAAACATAAAAGAAACATGCAACTCTATTCTAAAAGAAGATAGTCTGTTCGGTTGGTTGAGGTACTATTTTCAGTTAAAAGTAGATCGACAACACGGCTTACTTTTGTTATAAAAAAGCATTGTATTGACATGGAACGGTGGTGAAACTTTTTAAGATCAAGAGTTAATGTCCACCCCATCAGCCAATCAGAGAAGAGAATCGCATTCTGAAGGGAGATAAAATGTTCTAAATTCTAAACTGCCGTTGTTTTGTCTCTCTATTTATCCACCACTATCAGTGATGATAATATTCATACAATTAAATATGAAAAATACTAGGTCTAAACTGTCATGTTCTTTCTGTTCAGACACAGCAGCTCCTCATGGTAAGTATCATGTCCTTTTTTACAGTACATGTTTACAGTAGGGTAAAGAAGGGGGGAAGACTAGGTCTGTTCTAATGCATGTTACAATGCCCTTGCTAGCACTAAAACAACTCTACTGGCATGATTTAGTCAATCATGATGTCAATTATTGATACCAGCTATAACTAATTAGGGCTTTGAGGGTGTTGGGTGGATTCAGGCATTATTTTGTAAATCTTTAACACTGCTGTTCCATATCCATGCAAACTGTTGTTTTCTCTCTACCCAGTCAAAGAACCTCAAAATGGTAAGTAATGTTTGTCCTCTCTTTTCATTTATTGGTTTTTGGTTTTCAATTAATTGGTATTAACTGAGGTAACCTAATTAAAACAGACATTTTATTATAATTTACTAGCCTACAAATGTAACATGTTTTAAGTACAGTATATTTAGGATCAGTCGGTATTAATATTTTTATTTAAGATATTGTTTGTGTGCAGACCTTTTTCGATTGCTGTTGGTGTAATTAAAACAACCTTTGTTTTTGTGTGCTCTCTTAGATCTGAATTGGAATGGTCAAGATCGGAATTGGATTCTTGTATGGGCCTTGATTGGGCCTTGCATCATTGCAGTGCTATGTCTTTTCCTGATGTTCCTCTTTCTACTTGTGAAGAACAAATATTTGGTTCTGCCTTATTTTAAGCATAACATATCTAATTTCAATAGTGTATCGCTTTCTATGGACCGTGGCGTGAACTTTGGCCACGAGGAAGAAGGCCCTCTGAATATCATTTGGTAACCATCCTGTTTGTATCTGATTTGCTTCCGAGCAGCGGTCATGGTCTTGCTCTTCCTTGGTATTTACATTTTCAAGACTACATTTTCAAGACCTCCGCCAAGACAATGTGGTCACAGATGGTGTTCTGGATCACCGATCGCCACCAAAATCGAATCAGTTCTTACTTGTCCCAATACACACGTTGTCCAAAAATTTCATCCAAATCCGTGCAGTACTTTTCGAGTTATGTTGCTCACAGACACACACACAGACACACACGCCGAGCAAAACATAACCTCCTTGGCGGAGGTAATGAAGCACATTGTGTGGCATAAGACCTACTACTGAGCTATGCACGTTATTGGTCTTTGGTCTTTTTTGCCCTCAACGGTGCCTTTCAAGCAGTGTTGCCTTCAAGGCTTTATTCCCCCCCAAATCTATGGTTAGGGTCAGGGTTAATGGGGGGTCTTGCAGCTTGTGCTGCCTTGAAGTTGCTGTTGACAGCAAAAAAAAAAACATTGAGCTAGCCTGACACGCCAGACTATATCATAAGAATGTATAGTCTGAAGACCACTGATAGACTGTACCTCAATGGAGAGGCGGGTGATTGCGTTGTCTTTCAAACTGCCTCTCCACGTAATAGGCTAGCGTTCCGGCCAGTGGTACCAGCTGGTATATGTAACACGGCAAAGACATCTTTTTCAGAACGAAAGACTTCAGTGCACTTTCTTGTTTCACTTTCAAAGAAAATGACAAGTGCAATTCGTCCAAAACTAAAGCCAAAGACAATTCTGCTCTGGTTTGAGCAGGGCTGTCGTCATCGTACAAAGCCCGCCTTACGATTTCCTGTACACATACCGCGCTGTGATTGGTTATCCGCCGCCAGAGGAAGGATACAACGGGTTTCTATCAGTGGCCTCTAGACGTATCTGCTGTGCAAATTCAAATTTGCTACCGCTAGAGGTACGTCTAGAGTTCTAGGCTAACATTGAGCACTTGTAGCACTCAAATCCAGGACTTAACTCAAGTTGGACCCTAATTTAAAAGACTTGTGATTTGATTGGACTTCCTTACTGATGGCTCAGATGTGTGTATTTACTATGTTTGGAAACGACGAAGAACTCAGATTCAAATATTGGCTAAATCAGAAGATAAACCATTTTCAGAATGCTTGACGGTACTTAAACTTAAATGGTTATGGCGTCCCAAAAAGGATCAGTATTATTTGTATCCTACATCTTCACTTTATCGGCAATCAATGTTTAAAAAAACAAATATGTTTGATAGCTGTTTTCAGGACTCGACTTGGACTTGACCCAGATCAATAGTAAGATTTGACTCGATTAGATTTTTTTTCTTTAAATGACTTGGACTTGACTTGGACTTGAACATTGTCGACTTGTGATTGGACTTGGACTCGAGGTGCCTGCGTAGGAGCAGATTGTCTTTTTTTTTTTTTTAAACTTTAGTTTGTAAAGATGTGAAACTCACTGAGAGGTGGGAAAAGCTGGTTTTGGTTATGAAACACTGTTTTTTTTCAATCTTTTAACACTGTATATATGTATGTATTTTTCTTCTGTCTTGAAAATGCTGCTTGAATATTTTTTGCTTGTAAATAAATTTTGTTTAATTTTATACTTACGTGTTCATTTGGCTTTAAAAACATACAGTATTTAACAATTCATTTTAACATGATCACTGTGTTTATTAGGCCTAATGAATTCCTGACTTGTATCCCCCTGCTGTGTGTGTGTGTGTGTGTGTGTGTGTGTGTGTGTGTGTGTGTGTGTGTGTGTGTGTGTGTGTGTGTGTGCGTGCGCATGTGAGAGAAAGTGTGTGTAGGGCATTGTGCCCACTCAAGGTTGGTTTAGTAACAGTTACAATATTTTAGTTTATACAGTATAATGATTTGGTGTGTGTGTGTGTGTGTGTGTGTGTGTGTGTGTGTGTGTGTGTGTGTGTGTGTGTGTGTGTGTGTGTGTGTGTGTGTGTGTGTGTGTGTGTGTGTGTGTGTGTGTGTGTGTGTGTGATAACTTACATATAACTGGCTGTAAGCAAGGCCAAAATATTTAAATGTCCCTTCCAGGTAGATGAGTAGAGAACCTCCATTCTGCTGTGGGGGACTTTCAGTGCCTTCATCTGCTACTGGATAAAAGGGACCTATGACACAAACAATAACAACAACAACAACAAATATGACATATTTCCACAGAAAGCTGACAGAGTATGCTGCTAGTACTGCCTAACAAGGAAAGTGTTTTCTTTTGACTCAAAATTAGAGCTGGCGACAGAAAGAGTGAGACACTCCTTATGTACTAAGTATGCTGGGAGTAGCAACTTAATTGTTACACTAAAATGAGTGTTATGCAAGAGTCGTTTATGCTTGGAATTGGAATGGGACACTCCTTTTGTAAGTATGCTGGAGCAGAGACCTAATTGACACATTAAAATGAATGTCATGAAAGTGTTCTGATAACTATATTGATGCTTGAAGGAGGGAGGGAGATAGAAAGAATGTTTGCTGGACACTTATTTAGTGGTTTGTGGTCTGTTGTGGTTTTATGGTATGTTTGAAGTGGGCGTACTGCTATTTTTGGCTTTCTTTTTCGTTTTTTTTTTTTTTTTTAAGTTGAAGTTGAAGTTATTACTGTTATATATCTGCAACAACTTACCACTGTTGGTGGTTGTAGTTGTTGTAGATATAGAGGTTGGTGTTGTCATTGAAATGGGTGTAGTGGAAGGACTTGTTTCAGTGGTTGCAGGTGTGCTGGATCTGGGTGGTGTTGGACTGGGACAGGTGTAGTCCTGGTCAGTGTCAGGTCCAGTAGCATTAAACTGCACAAAGCCTGGAGGGTCTTCTTGTGTAGTGATGAGGGTGATCCAGTCCTGGTAGCGAGACACTCTTGTGTAGACGCCTGGGTAACCACGACGACCACAACCTTCCCCGAAGCTTACGACCCCCGAGAGAACCCAGACAGAGTCCTGCTTGCTCACCAGGGGGCCACCTGAGTCAGCCTACATTATTGACAAGAAACACAACAGTACAAATACTAAACAAATAGAATCCAATCGAAATCCAATCGAATCCTATTTGACAAACAGTATTTGCAGGCAAGACCAGTGAGTGTCTGAAATTTTTTGCTCTTATTTTTTGCGTTTATTTTTAGCATAAATCCTAAGATCCTTCCATTCAACGGAAAAAAGATGTGGTAAACACGGACCCTAAGACAGCAATGAAATGTCTTACCTGACAGGCATCTTTGCCACCGGTGGGTACACCTGCACAGATCATGTTGTCTGTGATTTCTCCTTCTTTATAGGAGCAGCTGCACTGCTTGTTCCCCACCACCACCACCTCCACTTCCTGTAAGGTCTGTGGGGAAGGGAGGGGCACTGCAACACAGGAAAGGATCCTTGTTATGATGAACCAATGATAAAATACCTGTGGTGCTGTGTAATTACTATAAACTACCTCTAGGGGCTACATCTCTACCTGTGTTATTACAATAGTATAAATTACACTGTTGTGCTATATGTGCACATTTACCTCTGTTATACTATACTATAGTATTAACTGCCTTTGGCGCTATACAATTCATATAGCATAACTGCAAGCGCTGCTATCTGTGTACCTGAGGAATCATAATATTTACTACATGTCTAGCTCTGTAATCACAATAGTTTAAGAAGTCCACTTTGCATGAAGTGAGTTGGTATTTATAAAAATATGGTTATGATAAACGTAAACAAAACAAAAAGACAATTAATTGTAAGTAATCTACATTATTTCACTGTAGTCTGGTCAAAAATAACACAACTATTTTACCTCCTTCCTGGACGAATCCCCAGCCTGTGACCCAGCTCTTAGTGTTTGTAATAAAAACACTGGCGCTTGACGCCAGGCACACAGGCTTCATGTAGACCGTGTAGCGGACAGGAGCACTCAGACGGACGAGAGCCACGTCGTTGTCGTTGGACACGCTGTTATAATCAGGGTGGCGGACTATCACTAGAACACCTCGTCGAACCTCGTTGGAGTTGAGGCCCTCTTGATGATGCCGGCCGAGATAGACAGTCAGGGGAGCTGTGCAGGTACTGTGTGAAGGGGAGATGATTCTTTCTCATTCTTTCTTACAAAATCAGAGCTATATATAGCCTAATGATTAGATTTTTCTGAATAGATAGAAAACTAAGCATATGATTCACATCACTGACTCCAACTTTTAAAACACATACTTTTAAGCTTGTAAGATGTTGTCAAGCAAAACAAAGTTGTACAATGTCCACCACTGTAATGTGACAGTGCCTGACTCCACATTGAATGCTAGGTATTAATGTTTAATAAATGTAAAACATTGTACAGCCTACATCAATCTGCTTCTATTGTGCTACTAGTGTCTGAGCATTCAATATACAACAGAGCCCCCTGGGGTCCTGGGGACCTTGTCATATCATTACAATCACCATGAAGTGTGTGTGTGTGTATGTGTACATTTGTGTGTGTGTTTGTGTACGTTCATTACAATATAGTACAGTACCTTTGGAAGCAGAGTGCGGCAGAGATGACCCACTCGTGGTTGATGAGGGAGCCTGTGTGTGTGTGTGTGTGTGTGTGTGTGTGTGTGTGTGTGTGTGTGTGTGTGTGTGTGTGCGTGGACAGTACAGTACCTTTGGAAGCAGAGTGCGGCAGAGATGACCCACTCGTGGTTGATGAGGGAGCCTGTGTGTGTGTGTGTGTGTGTGTGTGTGTGTGTGTGTGTACGTTCATACAATACAGCACAGTACCTGTGGAAGCAGTGTGCGGCAGAGATGACCCACTCGTGGTTGATGAGGGAGCCTCCGCACTCGTGACGGCCGGCGCGGTGGATACTGACCTGCCAGGGCCAACTTCCTGGTTGGGCTTCCTGGCCTCCGACAATCCTATTGGTCGGTTGAGACAGGGGCTTTGAGGAGAAGCCGCACACGTTTGCAGCTGCCCTGCTCTGCACACTCAAGCCTTCACCTGGAGAGGAATATATTAAAGGAAGACATCAACAGGTTACAAATCAATATAGTGTGTGTGTGTGTGTGTGTGTGTGTGTGTGTGTGTGTGTGTGTGTGTGTGTGTGAATGTGACGCCTGCGTGTGTGTGTCAGTGCGATGTACAGTATGTGTGTGTGTGTGTGTGCATGTGAAGACCCATACACAAACACACATAGGCTACTGTACACAAACATAATGAGAGAGACTGAAAGTATGGCATAATGTGGATTTGAAGTAATTGACCCAAGTGGGCCTCCGTAATGCACTGAGGACAGACAGAGGCCATTTCCGAAATGGCCTACTACTATGCTACATGTGCTACATGCTGCTTGTGCCCCATCACACAGTGCAGCACAAGCTACTGCTTCCCACAATTAATTAATTAATTTTTTAGCTGCAGGTGTTCTATTTGACTGGCTGAGCCCCATACTACTCCCCAGTATGCAGCATGGTAGCAAGCAGCAGAAGAGGCCTACTGGCCACATGACTAGAACTTCATTAATTAATGGACTACAGGTGCTCTACCTGACTCAAGGTTAATTGAGCCCCACACTACTCCTGTGATATTTGTCATGTACTGCATACTACACGCTGCTGTCTGCAGAGATCAGTATACGAGCAGTATGTAGTAGTCAAGTAGTAAGCCATTTTGGAAATGG
>JAODXP020005876.1:0-11299 GCA_027497455.2 Sardinella longiceps | reverse complement strand
AAGTTGCTACTATGTTGGTCTGTACCACCTACCATGTTTTCAGCTGTTTTTGAAGTACTCGAAATGTATTAATTACTATATGTACCGCTTGGCGGTACAAAATATGACCGCCGCTCAGTTTTGCACATTCTCTGCATATATATGATGCTTGTCAACTTGTTTGTATCTCTCTCATGTTATAATTGTGTGTCTGCATGAGTGAGTTTGCTTTTGTGTACAAGTATAAGAGTGTGTGTGTGTGTGTTTATGTGTGTGTGTGTGTGTTTATGTGTGTGTGTGTGTGTACCCGTGTGCATGTGTACTTATGTGTACAGTATGTAGTGTGTGTGTGTGTGTGTACCCGTGCGCATGTGTGCTTGTGTGTATGTAGTTATATATGAGCACTATGGCAAGCCGTTCAGGAGAAAAACCTTGAATATATTGAATGAAGTCCTGAATATATTGAATGAAACTCCGGATATATTGAATGAAAGAAAACCTTGAATATATTGAATGAAACTCCGAATATATTGAATGAAGTCCCGAATATATTGAGTGAAGTCCCAAATATATTGAATGAAACTCCGAATATATTGAATGAAAGTCCGAATATATTGAATGAAACTCAGAATATATTGAATGAAAGTCCAGAAATTTCGGTGGAATTCTTGGATTCTCTGATAGACTTCAATGTTACAGAATGAGCTTCTCCACTGCATAAATTCGAGCGCCGCCCAGAACTACCTTATTTGGCATTAGCATTCCAATTAATAATTAGCATTAGCATTCCAATTAATAATTTCATTGATTGCAGCAGCAAGGTAAAATAGTTTAGTTAAGTCACAGTCAGTTATTTTGGCCGAGTAGTAATCCAGCTGCGTTACCACCTGTACAGCACAGGAAGCGGCGACGATCCCACTGAAGGTTGGCGTAGCAGGTAGCTAGCGGCGACGATCCCACTGAAGCAGCGACGATCCCACTGAAGGTTAGCGTAGCAGCTAGCTAGCGGCGACGATCCCACTGAAGGTTGGCGTAGCAGCTAGCTTCAGTGGGATCGTTGCTGCTTCCTGTGCTGTTCACTGGTGGTGGTAACGCGGCTGGATTAATTACTACTCTGCCAAAATAACTGACTGTGACTTAACTAAACTATTTTACCTTGCAGCTGCAATCAATGAAATTATTAATAAAACTGTAATTTATTTAATACTTTTGCTTCATTTACTCATTCATTGCCAACCACTCCACCCAAGCGGTACTGACTGGTCACAGGCATTTCCATACTTGTGACACACATAAGATGGCCGCTGGCACTGACCTCGGATGAGGCAAGTTTCATTCAATATATTCGGAGTTTCATTCAATATATTCGGGACTTCATTCAATATATTCGGGGTTTCATTCAATATATTCGGGGTTTCATTCAATATATTCGGAGTTTCATTCAATATATTCAGTTTTTCATTCAATATATTCGGGACTTCATTCAATATAGCCTATTCGGAGTTTCATTCAATATATTCGGGACTTCATTCAATATATTCAGAGTTTCATTCAATATATTCAAGGTTTTCTTTCATTCAATATATTCGGAGTTTCATTCAATATATTCGGGACTTCATTCAATATATTCAAGGTTTTCTTTCATTCAATATATTCAAGGTTTTTTTTTCCTGAACGGCTTATATAGAGCACATATGATGTAAATGATTATTTGAATTTTGTAACCCGGTAGCCATTCACTTAATAGCACCATCTACTGGTCAATAGTTGTACAGTCATTAAATGTACATATAAATTCATTTATTTTATAGCCCCCCATGGATGAAATCCCACAAAATTTGACATATTCCCACAAGATGTCAGGTTCATCATACACATTAAATTTGGTGCAGTTCTTAGCATCTGATCCAAAGATACGGGCAATTACAGTAGTATAATATTGGATTTTAATTTTTTACCATGGGAGTGCAAATCACAAATGACTGGTTATAAGCTAAGTTGATGTGGGCTCTTGAGACCAACATTCCATAAAAATTTCATCATCCTAAATGTCACGGATCAGGTAGTTTTTTAGGAAAAACTGCATTTTTGGGGTTTCACGTGGGGGCCACGCAAAGATGGAGTGGCCCCCGGGGGACCAAACGAAATTTTTCCGTAAAAGTCTACAGGGGCTACATGCCCACCAAGTTTCATGTGCCCCGGTGTTACGGTGTCCCGGGAATCGTTGACCAAAAATTCAGGAAGTAGATGACGGGAGAAAAAAAAAAAAAAACTTTGACAATCATTATATGACCGCTACGCTTGCTACGCAGCGGCGGTCATAATTATACCGGGTGACGTAGATTAAATTGATTGTGTAAAGTCATACTCCCAGGCTAGTTCCTCCCCGTTCTGTGATCGGATATACCAACAGGAGGGCTAGAGCTCAGCCATGGACACTATGTGTAGGGCGAAATGAATTTGAACGTGTAAGGTAGCATGGGGACTCTATACGAGTGCTTGCTATAGGTGCCTGCTGGCAAACAATTAATATTGGCAGTCTGTGAATGAGATTGAATCAACAATGAAATGACAGTTAAGCATTATTTTAAAGGAGAAATTTGGTATGATAATGCCCGCAAGTGTAGGCCTATTGCAACATCATGAAAAGTTCAAACGTCTGCTGGGGAGCTGAATGTTGATATGTTCATGGAGCCCGGAGAAGACCGTTTGCTAGTTATAGCTTCCAGGGGCCATATTCTCAAAGAATCTTAAGGCTAAAAGTAGCTCCTAACAGCCAAATTTAGGAGATACTCCTAAAAAAAATGGGCGTGCCAGTCGTAACTTTAGGGATAAGAGTAATTCACAAAACAATTTAGCGCTAAAAGTAGCACCTAAGTCTGGGACAGCTTAGGAGTAGTCAAGAGGACTTCTAAGTCACTAAGACCAACTCCTAACTTGCATGTATTACGTCCTTAATCTTTCGAAACGCACGTGAATTATCATTTATTTCAGCCCCAGGTGCATATCACTAGGTGGTAAGTAGCTAACTCTAACACATTTTCTGTGCCTCGATTTAAATGTTGTAACTCCTAATACTATCAACGAAGTGTGGGACTACTTTGAGCCCTTTTTATTTGGCCACCTGCACCCAGGGGCCGTATTCTCAAAGAATCTTATCTTAACTTTATGTAATAGGACTGCATACCTGGAGTTTAGCGACGGTCCCTGCATCTCCCTCCGCCCAGGTCGTAATGGGGAAATTGATAGCCACGGCCATATAAACGCTGGAAAGGCTACAGCAAACGTTTACTTTGGTCCAGGGCCGCTCCAGGTCAGTCTTCTCCTGCCCAGCTCTGGTGTAGCTCCGGAGGGTAACCCATGTTTCCGCTGGCTTATTGGTAGGTTTGTTCTTCTTCATCGTTAACTTCTGTGTTGTGATGCCGGTTTACTGAGGGTTTGTTTACATTTTAGCTATGCGTGCTAACCCACGCTAACCAGCTGCAGTACTGTCATTAATCCCCTCCGACGTTGTGATTCATCTTTGTTCGGGTAGGTAGAAACTTTCCACATAGACAAGGCACGTTCATTAGTTAGTGGGGCAATACAATATATTCAATTTATGTGTGATTTGCAGCGTTAACATATCTGGGACCTCCGGCCGGTTTGGCATTCCTGTGTGTCACGCTATCAGCTACTTGGTAGGTTTATGATTTAGCTCTTATTTAATAACTTCAGTTGTGCGTAATGGTAGAGTAACGCTATTGTCTCTTCTAGGGTCTGGTCATCCAACATTGACGGCGTTGCTGTTTTGTTCACGGAAGTATTCCCTTCTGTTTGGCTGCATGTTGGCTATCGGGCAACAGGGCGCTTACTGCTCCTGCTCTCTGGCTTGCTTGCCTGTGCGTGCCTGCTTGCCTGTCTGTGTCTGCCTGCCTGCCTGTCTGTGTCTGCTTGGGTGTGCGTGCGTTGATCTGTCTGTGAGCGTGCGTGTTTGTGAGCGAGCGTGGTTGTAAGCCTGTGTGTGTGTGTGTGTGTGTGTGTGTGTGTGTGTGTGTGTGTGTGTGTGCGTGTGCGTGCGAGCGTGCTTGTGCCTGCCTGGGTGTCCGCATGTGTGTCTAAACTGCTGCTGGCTGCATGTGGGTGTGCTTTGGTGTGCTTGTAGTGCGGTATTTCCCTGCAATTCTGTTCTTTCTTTATTCTTTTGGTTCTATTGGTTGTATGTTTGTTTGTTTCTTATATTCCAACTGTTTGGCTTATATCTGTGCTGCTAACTCCCTCTAGTGGTGGCATTCCCTGTATTGCATGTATACTAACTAACTAATTGTGTGCTTTTGGTTTGTTGTGTATTTTGGTTTGCTGTGCATAATTTGTTTTGCTGTGTATTTTTCTTTCTTTGCAGTGATTTGTTTAGTATATCTCAGTGTGTTTTGGTTTAATTTCAGGGATTTGCCTTCACCTCCATGTCTGCACAATACCAGTAAGCCTGACTTGGTGTTCTGATGTTTGTATGATCTGATTGACTAAGGCCTTAGTTTTAAAAGGTGTTTATTGACTGAAATTGTTTTACCAAAGAAAATAAATAAAACATATCTATATTTGCATAATTAAGACCACGTCTCTGTTGTCCAGACCTCTTACCTGTGTAGTCTTGAATATGGTAAAGGGAATATAGTGTGTAAGGAACGGGAAATTTCATTTCAGTGACACTTATTTTGTGGCATTGTTACAATCTGGCGCTGCGAGCAGGGTGGTCTGGACTAAGTTGAGACGTGTGTCTGTTGTTTTCTCTGGTGTTTTGTTTTTTTTTTCTCCTTTTTCTTTCCCCCTCTGTCTTAGAGTTGTTCCGCTGTGTGAGTGCTGTCTTATGTTGTATTGACTTTTGGAGAACAAAACAGCAACGCCTACCTATTGCTGGATGCTGACTTGTTGACTCAGAACCTGTCATCTTGATTGCTGGTCCGATTCATTCTGTAAGTAACTCCTTTCTCTCTCAATTGTCATGGAGGATGATATGCAGGAGCTTAGGGAATTGGTGGCTCAATTAAAAGCAGAGAATGAGAAATTGCGGCAAGAGAAGGCGAATTCTGCACAGTCTGGTGCTACTACCTCTTCAGAGGCCTCTGCATTGCCTACAAATACAGTTTTAAGTGCAAATAATGCGGCGCCCTCTACTGCAAGTAGTAGTGTAGCCCCACTCACAGAAAGACTCGTTTTCGTTCCACGTGATCGTAAGTGCCCCCAATTCAGCGGCAGGTCGAGCATGAACATCGAGGAGTGGCTAGAGGAGGCCCAGGCATGTATGCGTGCCCGACATCTGTCCGTCGCTGATCAGGCTTTCTTCCTTTATGATCACTTGGTAGGGGAGGCGAGACAGGAGATCAAATTTAGGTCTAGCGAGGAACGCAAAGATCCAGATAAAATTACTGCTATCTTGCGAGAGTTGTACGGGTGCTCTCAATCTTACGTCGCTCTTCAAGAATCTTTCTTTTCCAGGAAACAGCAGGAGGGGGAAACTTTGCAGGAGTTTTCCCTGGCTTTGTTGAATTTAATGGATAGGGTGAAGCAGTCTGACCCCAATGCTGTTCCCAATGCTGACGTTCTCCTACGGGACCAGTTTGCTGAGCATGTCCTAGATGGCTCGCTTCGTCGGGAATTAAAACAGTTGGTGCGGAGGCAACCACGCTCCACCTTGCTTGAAGTGCGGGCAGAGGCAATTAGATGGGAACGGGAGGGCATGCCGGGGGCAGCCAGAGCACGTAGTTACTCGTTGCCGTCTACTCAGGGCATCCAGTATGGTGTTCAAGGGGCATCTCGCTCACCTAGTGGTAGCCAGTCTCAAGGCTCAGAGTTAATTGAATTGAAAGAGATTCTGAGAAGGCAACAAGACCAGCTAAACCACCTGACACAGAGCATTGCTTCATTGCAGGGGCCGCGTCAGTTCCATCGCCCCCCTCACCGTCAGACAGTGATATGCCGTAGGTGTCAGCGGCCTGGCCACTATGCCCGTGAGTGCGATGGAGAGCGGGTACAGCCACAGCCCCGGCCTCCCCTCCATCTGTGGACCAGCCTGCCAATACTCATTTATCCCAAGCATCTTCCCGGCCGGGAAACTTGTTCCCACCGAACTGTTGAGCCACAGTTCGGATGGGGAGCTTACTGGCTCACAGGGGTCTAGGGACCAGTCAGGTAGGATTTCGAGTTTGATGTCGTCATGTCCTCATTTGGATGTACACATTGGGGGAGTCCAAGTGCCCTGCTTGATAGACACTGGATCAATGGTTTCTACAATCACAGAGAATTTTTTCGTAAGCATTTTGAAACCCGCGGCCCAAATAGTTTGAGGTCATGCAACTGGCTTCAACTTCGTGCGGCCAATGGATTGGCCATACCTTACCTTGGTTACATGGAGCTAGATGTTCAGCTTTGTGGTAAGCGCGTTCCAAACTGTGGGGTTTTAGTGGTCAAGGACCCCCAGACGGTCTTAATTCTCATGTTCCTGGAGTGTTAGGGATGAATGTCCTGAGTAAGTGTTATCAAGATCTGTTCGGTCAGCATGGTTTGGCTTTCTTAGATGACCCATCGATATCACAGGTTCCTGCATCTCTTCGCAAAGCTTTCCAGCACTGCCATCAGGCAGAGATCCAACCCACAGCTGGTGTGGTGGGCCTGGTGAAGGTGAGGGGCCGAAGAGCCTGTCGAGTGCCAGGCGGAACAATGAAGTTGGTTCCAGCCACTTGCTCCTCCCAATATGCTAGTGGCGTGGTATTATTTGAGCCTTCGGAGTCCGGTCTACCTTCGGGCCTACTGTCTTCCCCTGCTTTGATACGGGTGACCCATGGGACAGCTTGTATCCCCATCGTTAATGTCGGTAACTCTGATGTTCTTCTTTACCCCCGTATCTCTCTCGGCACGTTACAATGGGTTCATGTGGTCAGTCTGCCAGTAGGTGTGACCGAAGTCCCTTCGGCCACGGCTACCGTGGCTTCTCACACCGCGGGCCCTGTGGCTCTGTCCATCTCGGAGCAAATTGAAAAGCTTGACTTGTCGTGTCTGTCCGGTACAGAACAAGGACAAGTCCGTTCTCTCTTGGAGCAATTCCGCTCCGTCTTTTCCACCCATGACGGTGACTTGGGATGCACCAATTTGTTATCCCATGATATTCCTCTTCTGGATGAGGTGCCGGTTCGCCAGAGGTACCGGCGGATACCCCCGTCCGACTATGACATGGTGAAGGCGCATATTAATCAATTGCTTGACGCACAGGTCATCAGAGAGAGCTGTAGCCCATATGCGTCACCCATAGTTTTGGTAAAGAAGAAGGACGGTAACTTGCGCTTGTGCGTAGATTACCGGCAACTGAATGCCAAAACAAGAAAGGACGCCTTCCCGCTTCCCCGCATTGAAGAGTCGCTGGATGCGTTGACGGGGGCCCGTTGGTTCTCTACCATGGATTTGGCTAGTGGGTACAATCAGGTCCCAGTCACTGAGAGGGATAAAGCAAAGACTGCTTTTTGTACCCCATTTGGCTTATTCGAGTGGAATCGAATGCCATTTGGGCTCTGCAATGCACCCTCTACGTTCCAGCGACTCATGCAGCGACTCTTTGGTGATCAGCAATGCCAGTCCCTGCTCTTATACCTGGATGATATAATTATATATTCATCTACGGTCTCACAACACTTAGAACGGCTGGGCTTGGTGTTAACTAGGCTGCAGAGTGAGGGCCTCAAAGCTAAACTGAGTAAGTGTGCTTTCTTTCAGAGGGAGGTCAGTTATCTTGGGCATGTTGTGTCAGACCAGGGGGTGGCCACTGACCCAGGTAAGATCGAGGCAGTAGCCCAGTGGCGGCGTCCCAGCACGGTGTCTGAACTTAGGTCGTTCCTTGGGTTCGCTAGCTATTACCGCCGCTTTGTGGAGGGGTTTGCTAAACTTGCAGCGCCTCTGCATAGGTTGGTGTCGGAAAAAGCCACGGCAAAAGGAAGATCGGGTTCAAAATCTTTAGTGGGTTCTTGGACAGAGGCTTGCCAGGCCAGTTTTGATGGCTTGAAGGGCAAACTCACCACTGCCCCAGTATTGGCCTATGCTGATTTCACCCTGCCTTTCATCCTGGAAGTGGATGCCAGTCATGGGGGACTGGGGGCTGTTCTATCCCAGGAGCAAGGGGGCAAAGTGAGGCCAATTGCGTATGCCAGTCGCAGTCTGCGGCCCACTGAGCGCAACATGAAGAACTACAGTTCCATGAAGTTGGAATTCTTGGCGCTCAAGTGGGCCGTCACTGAAAAATTTAGGGAGTACTTGTGGGGCAACAAGTGTACAGTGTACACTGACAATAACCCCCTCAGCCACCTCGCCTCGGCTAAGCTTGGAGCCACGGAGCAGCGCTGGGCATCAGAGCTGGCTTCATTTGATCTTTCACTCCGATACCGGTCAGGTCGAAGTAATGCCAATGCCGATGCTCTCTCTCGGCAGAACCCAGATGATCTGGGACTGGGAAGCCTGCTCCCTGGTACCGCCATGTCCACTTCTCTGCAGCAGGCCATCATACCTGAGCCCTCCCAATTGGTGAGTCAGTCACTCATATCGGTTCTCCCTAGCCATACCCCAGTTGATCTGTGCAACATGCAACAGGCTGATCCAATCATTGGGAAGGCACTGACCTTCTGGAGGCAAAAGAGGCGGCCTGGCCCAGGAGAACGTAAACAGCTGTCAAAGCTGGTTCTGATTCTAATTGGTCAGTGGGATCGGTTGATGGAAAGGGATGGGGTGCTGTATAGGCGCATTTTCCGCCGAGAGGGAGGGAGGAGATGCTGCAGTTGGTTCTTCCCACCTCCTTGCAGCAAGAAGCATTGACACAGGCCCACCAGGAGCATGGCCATCAAGGCATTGACCGTACAACGGAACTATTGCGGCCACGCTGCTACTGGCCAGGTATGACCGCAGACATTGTCCATTGGTGTCAGGAGTGCGAGCGATGCCAATTGGCTAAAGATACTAGGCCGGGGGCACCCAGCTATATGGGCCACTTACTTGCTGCTCGCCCAAACGAGATACTGGCACTTGATTTTACTGTGCTTGAACCGTCTGTGTCTGGCTATGAAGATGTTTTGGTGTTGACTGATGTGTTCAGCAAGTATAGCTTGGCTGTGCCAACTAGGGACCAGCGGGCCCCAACGGTGGCTAAAATCCTTGTGGAGAAATGGTTTTGTACATTTGGGGTGCCTAGTCGCATCCACTCGGACCAAGGACGGTGTTTTGAATCCCTGCTTATCCAACAGCTCTGTCATTTCTATGGAGTGCAGAAGTCTCGTACCACGCCATACCATCCAGCCGGTAACGGCCAGTGCGAGCGATTTAATAGAACACTTCACAATTTGCTGCGCACTCTACCGGTCACCAAGAAAAGAGACTGGGCCTCGTGCCTCCCTCAGCTACTATTTTGCTACAACAGCACTCCGCATCAGACAACTGGGGAATCACCCCACTTTCTCATGTTTGGCCAGGAACCACGACTCCCAATTGACTTTCTACTGGGTCAGGTACCTGAACCAGTTGCTGGGAGTGTGCATGATTGGGTCAGCGAGCACCAAACTCGGCTAAGGGTGGTTGTTGAGGGGGTAAAGGACCGCCTACAGATGGCGGCAGATCGTCGTAAGGCGCAGCATGACGCAAAGGCCTGCGATGCACCACTGGAGGAGGGTCGGCGGGTCTATTTACGGGACCATACCGTACGGGGCCGACATAAAATCCACGACCTGTGGAGTCCAGTGGTGTATAAGATACTGAAGGCACCTCCCCAAGGAGGTTCAGTCTACACCATCGCACCGGAGGACAATCTCCAATTGGTCAAGCATGTGCACCGCACCCTGTTAAAGGCGTGTGTTGAGAGGCCTCCTTCCGTTCATGGCTCACCAGAGCGTGCACCAACTTTGTCAAACTCGCCCTCTAACACGGAGGGATCTGATGAGGAAGACCTTCTGGTTGTAGCCACTGAAACGACCCATTTATCAGCTGGGTTAGCTGGGGGCCTTGGCCCCGCTGCTGAAGGTGATCATACCATGGCTAGGTCTGACATGGGTGTAGAGGGGCTCCTATAGCCACCGTGACTCCAATTGCTTTGTCACCCCCATCACCAACTGATGTTAGCCAGCGTCGTCCTGTCCGCACAACAGCTGGAATGCACTCCAATCCCCACCGGTTACCACGAACAGCTTGCAATCCGGCAGAGGAAACGCATAGCCAGAACCCTTAACAGGCTGTCAACGGTTGGCCTATTGTCTTCCCTCTTCCAGTGGTCGTCGGGACGACGACACAAAAAGGGGGGCAGATTGTAATAGGACTGCATACCTGGAGTTTAGCGACGGTCCCTGCATCTCCCTCCGCCCAGGTCGTAATGGGGAAATTGATAGCCACGGCCATATAAACGCTGGAAAGGCTACAGCAAACGTTTACTTTGGTCCAGGGCCGCTCCAGGTCAGTCTTCTCCCTGCCCAGCTCTGGTGTAGCTCCGGAGGGTAACCCATGTTTCCGCTGGCTTATTGGTAGGTTTGTTCTTCTTCATCGTTAACTTCTGTGTTGTGATGCCGGTTTACTGAGGGTTTGTTTACATTTTAGCTATGCGTGCTAACCCACGCTAACCAGCTGCAGTACTGTCGGCCATCAAGGCATTGACCGTACAACGGAACTATTGCGGCCACGCTGCTACTGGCCAGGTATGACCGCAGACATTGTCCATTGGTGTCAGGAGTGCGAGCGATGCCAATTGGCTAAAGATACTAGGCCGGGGGCACCCAGCTATATGGGCCACTTACTTGCTGCTCGCCCAAACGAGATACTGGCACTTGATTTTACTGTGCTTGAACCGTCTGTGTCTGGCTATGAAGATGTTTTGGTGTTGACTGATGTGTTCAGCAAGTATAGCTTGGCTGTGCCAACTAGGGACCAGCGGGCCCCAACGGTGGCTAAAATCCTTGTGGAGAAATGGTTTTGTACATTTGGGGTGCCTAGTCGCATCCACTCGGACCAAGGACGGTGTTTTGAATCCCTGCTTATCCAACAGCTCTGTCATTTCTATGGAGTGCAGAAGTCTCGTACCACGCCATACCATCCAGCCGGTAACGGCCAGTGCGAGCGATTTAATAGAACACTTCACAATTTGCTGCGCACTCTACCGGTCACCAAGAAAAGAGACTGGGCCTCGTGCCTCCCTCAGCTACTATTTTGCTACAACAGCACTCCGCATCAGACAACTGGGGAATCACCCCACTTTCTCATGTTTGGCCAGGAACCACGACTCCCAATTGACTTTCTACTGGGTCAGGTACCTGAACCAGTTGCTGGG
>JAODXP020005875.1:10000-11068 GCA_027497455.2 Sardinella longiceps | reverse complement strand
ACTCCTGCTCTCTCCTTCTCTCTCTCTCTTTCTCTCTCTCTCTCTTTCTCTCTCCTTCTCTCTCTCCTTCTCTCTCTCTCTCTCTCTCTCCTTCTCTCTCTCTCTCTCCTTCTCTCTCTCTCTCTCTCTCTCTCTCTCCTCTCTCTCTCTCTCTCTCTCTCTCTGTCTGTCTCTCTTTCTCTCTCTCTCTCTCTCTCTCTCTCTCTCTCTCTCTCTCTCTCTCTCTCTCTCTCTCTCTCTCTCTCTCTCTCTCTCTCTCTCTCTCACACTCTCTGTCTGTCTCTCTCTCACATTCTCCGGGGCTGGAAATGGATATGTGTGTGTGTGTGTGTGTGTGTGTGTGTGTGTGTGTGTGTGTGTGTGTGTGTGTGTGTGTGCGTGCGTGCTTGTTATCAAGAGCACATTGTCTGCCACTTCGGGGGCCTTGACTTACCCACTCACACACACACACACACACACACACACACACACACACACACATTCTGACAAAAACGCAAGCTGATAGAGTCAGTTTGGCTCATTTTGTTTGGTTTCAGCCGAGGAAGGACATGCTGAAGAAGAAAAAAAAATAATAAGAAGACATATAACAGGCGAGAAACTGTCAAAACGGAATGCTCCAGAGATAGCTGCAGAGAGAAACAGATTGAGAGAGAGAGAGAGAGAGAGAGAGAGAGAGAGAGAGAGAGAGAACAGCAGACAAAAACATGTCACAGAGGAGAGGAGTCCCTGAGAGGAGAGACAGAGAGAGAATGGAAGGAGAGAGAGAGAGAGAGAGAGAGAGAATGAAAAAAGAGAGCGAGATAATGAAAAAGAGAGAGAGAGAGAGTCGGCACGGTTCCAACATCTATTAGTAATGCGCTGTGGAAAAGCCTGCATCATGTCCCAAACCATAATCCTCGTCAGTAGGAGTGGGTTAAAACAGAAACACATGTGTCCTTCCTGCCTAGACGCCCATCAAACAACCCCAACTGTACGCTTCAGCCCACAAAAATGTTATAATTTGTGCACCATTAACAAATTATCTCATAATAATACTTTGGCAGAATTCATTTTACACTCCGACAATTC
>JAODXP020005874.1:10000-11070 GCA_027497455.2 Sardinella longiceps | reverse complement strand
TAAACAAGCCAAATAGCCGAGATGGGGCCAATTGTCAAAATTCTGGTGTCAATCGTTCTATTTCATCATACTGTAGATGTAGCCTAGGGCACATCTAACCGAGAGAAGGGAAAGGGTTAATATCGAGTACCTAAGGAAATCGCCCGTAAAGGTGAGAAATGGGGAAAAAACTCAGAGAACCATGCCGTAGTTCTCTGCCCACAGCTGCGATTGTTGGCAAATCTTTCCGCTCTTGAGAGAAATTCTGACATTTTCATCAAGTACGGGTCACGTCCGATGTATTTCCCTACTAATTCCTTATATTTTTGTTATGCTTGCCTCCACATCTTGCCCATCAGTTCGAATTGTTCGCGCTCCCGTTATCACGTCACTGGGACCCTGCTATTCCTTGGGCGCTTCTCACTGCTGAGTTAGAAGCATGGGCTTTTAGCTCAGTGGCTAGAGCGTCCGACTCCAATGCGGTGGGTTAGTTATAGTTGACGGAGTGGCAGGTTCGAGACCAAATTTTCTTATTCTTTCTCCTACCTACAGCACTTGGTGAGTTTGAACAACAGGGCTATGAATTCATTTACACTGGATTTGACTTTTAATCTTCTGTTCCTTTAAGGTAGCTCCGGACCAAAGATCCGCGACGAGACGGGCTGCGACGTTCTATAAACCTGGACGTTCTAAAACTCTGAAACTGCGATTTGACATGTTAAATCTTTTGCGACTGCTTGCAACTGCCTGCAACAACCTGCGACGATTCATTCACACAGCCGCAACTCCGTTCTAAAACCCTTTCGTCTTGTTGCGGATCTGATCTTCAGTCTGAATTGCCCTTTACACTTCTGAACACAAAGACACAGAAATGCCCGTCCCTCATTCTCATGTACAGTATATGTGTAGAAGATGTCAGAACCCCATTCCCATGTCTCAGTAGATTCCTGTGGTCTCTCTGGCAGTGTTCTCAATGGAACACTGTCTGAAGGCTCTTACATCACATCACATCCCCCACAATGCAACTGGTCTGTTTGGGACTGAGGGAAGTCTGTAAGGGAAGTAGCCATTTTTAACCCAGTTTTATAAAC
>JAODXP020005874.1:0-5000 GCA_027497455.2 Sardinella longiceps | reverse complement strand
CAAGTACATTACAAGTGGCACCAATGCATGCGTCTGGATGTCCACTTTAATTTGATACCAAATACTTCTATTTTAGGCGGAGATATACCCGTACCAAAGCTTTCAAAAGACAATGAAGCAAAACCGGATCACCCTGGGCGACCGCCCATATTGCCCATGCCAGAAACCGCTCCTGGATGGGACTGTTGCCTAGCTGCCAGTCATAGCTAAGTCAGGGACTTAGCCGGTTTAGCCAAATCTAGCTGTCATAGCAACAAGACATACATTTATCACTTTCGACCTTGCATGTTTTTGTCACTCACTATTTCAGAACACTGGCGATTTACAAGCAGAAAACCGTGTTCATAGTCCGGGAGCCATGGGGTCGAACCCAGATTTTTCGGATAAAGTTTTTTTTTTTTGCTTTATCTTATAGATTTGAGGTAGCTCTTTAAGATTTAAGAGGGTGCCCGGTGATATCCCTTGAGCATTTTCATATTTTAACCCTTTAATGCCCTATATGCGCAAATAATGAAAAAATCGCAAAAAAACCTAACATCAGTTTTAATACTGGTATTAAATGCACCTAGGTGGCTGTATCTGATGGGTATTCACTCTTTACTCAATGGTTATTCAAATCAATCAAATGGGGTATATTTAACCCTTTCATAACTTTCAGAATTAACGATTTACATGTTTATTTTATATTAAGGCGAGAGAGCACACCTAGATAGGCAAAAAAATTAGATTAATAGGCAGGACTATGAAACTTCTCAAAGTTATTGGGGACATAAAACATAAGATTTTTTTTGTATTGGAAGTTTTCAGTTTTTTTGTTTATTTTTATGCAAAGTAGGCCCAAGCTCATTAAATATGCGCATATTTAGAACAAACTTGAAAAGCTACTGTAGCCCCATTGGATGGTGCCAGACTCAAACACCTGGGCTCATTTTGTTCATACAGTTAAAATAAAACTATTTACAGAGGGGTTTGTGGTTATCTGCTTTTGTATGCCCAGAAATCATGAAATACCAAAAAAAAAAAAAAAAAAAAAACGGCTTTTAGGGTGTGTTCTCTCGCCTCAATTACATTTTTGCGCCAATATTGCAATTGCAATTTCTAATTTAGCCTACTACAATCATTGAGCATTATTAGATGTGCTCAGGGAGGAAACCAAGTGACCAGCACCCAAACCCCCCCACCCCCCCCACCCCCCATCCATTCTGCTCCTCAACTACATTGTGCAAAATAACTACTGTATGTAATATGTGCAGCATATAGCGTAAAGCATGCGCACACACACAAAAACTATATAAAACCATATGCATGGTCCCCCCAACACACACACACACACACACACACACACACACACACACACACAGAAAAGACATTGTTCTATGTAGTGCAATAAATATATAGCATGCAAAACAACTGGATAGGCTTTGTATGTGCAGCATGCATACACACAAATGCACAATTTATCAGCATAAGAAAGGACTATATACAGACTTCAGATGCGAAACCCCCTCAATTTCTTTGCAATACCCTCTCTAAATCGAAAATGAGCGAAAATTGTAGGTTTGTTCATTGTATTATCCATCCCTGGATTTCATTGCTAAATCTCTTCTGTAACTCTCCTATCTGAAAGTATGCACAAACAAATGTACAAGGTATGCTGTTGACAGAACAGCTGCATTTTGTGGAGTGACTGGGGCCACTTGGGATAATCTACAAATCATGGGTATCCAGTGAAGTAAAACACCTCCTTGATAAGAGGCAGTGGGCATTTAGGAATGGTGACTTGACGGGGCTGAAGCGTCTGTATGAAAGAGGCGAAGGAGGCATACAACAACACAGTGGAAATGAAAATAGAGATGAACAACATCAAGGTGGTGTGGAAGGGGATTAAGCAGATCACCAGCTGTGGGAGTAGCAGCACCAAGGCAGAGGGTGATGTGGACAGAGCAAACCATCTGAACCATTTCTGCAACTGTTTTAATGAATCCACTGCTAATGCATCATCCACTTCAGCACACTTCGCTCTCCCCCTCTCCACCAACTGGGGCAACTTAGGAAAATGCCTCTCACCTAAGGAAGCTTGGGCAGATCCACAGCTCAGGGGGCTAACCCAACTGCCAGGGGTCATGGTGGGGTGGGGGATGGCAAGGAGGATGGAACAGTGTGCTGTTGCATGTGAGGAAAAGGGCATGATGAAGGTGTGTTGTTGTATGTGGGGAGAGGTATGGGGGTAAGGTGGGCAGTGTGCTGAAAGTATGTTAAGGTTGCTACAGACCAAATATCCACAAGACAAGATGGACTGTGATGTTCTAAAAACCAGCCATGTTCTAAAACTCTGAAACTGCACTGATGCAACTCCTCTTTAAAACCATCTCATCTCGTTGTGGATCTTCAGTCTGAATTGGCCTTTAGAGGCTGTCTGACTGTGTGTGCGTGTGCGTGTGTGTGTGATGGGAGGGGGTGGGCATTTGATGGAACGGAGATGGAGTGATGGAAATGGTGGTGTTAGGGCATTGTGCGGTATGTTCAAGGGTCAAGGGACCTTCCTGTGTGTTTTCAATGTTCAAGGGCCCTTCCTGGTGCTTTGTATTTGGGCCTATGAATGTGACATATGATAATGGCAGGAGTAGTAGTGTAGGTGTAGTGTTGTTGTTGAGTGTGTGTCTTGAGGGGAGAGGGGCAATGTATGTGTAAGTTGAGGGAACTTAAATAGGCAAGCATGGGGGGATGAATGTCTGTGATGATATGGTCTATATAATTCCAGTTCCTAAGAAGCCACACCCTAACTGCATGATTTCAGACTCATGGCCATCACTTCACACATAGAAGACCTTTGAAAAGCTGTTGCTCCATCTACTTAGGATTCAGGTGCACCATGCAGTGGACCCTCTGCAGTTCGCCTATGAAGTGGGAGTGGAGGACGCTATACTTTATATGCTGCCCAGGGTGTACTCTCATCTAGACAATGGCGGCAGTGCTGTGAAAATGATTTTTTCACTTGTTTTTTTCACTTGTCCAGTGCTTGTAATGCCATCCAACCCCTGAGAGACAAACTGCTGCAGATGAGGGTTGACACACACCTGGTGACCTGAATTACAGACTACCTCACTGATAGACCCCAGTTTGTGAGACTTTACTGGTATGCCACAAGGGACTGTACTCTGTCCTGTGCTGTTTAACTTTTATACTGCTGACTTCAGATGCACTCTACATCATGCCACATGCAGAAGTTTTCTGATGACATTGCCATCATGGGGTGTATTAGGAAAGGACAAGAGCAGGTGTACAGGTGCCTGGTGGAGGACTTTGTGGGATGGTGCAGAGCCAACCATCTGCAGCTGGATGCCGCCAAACAAATGAAATGAGGCGTGATTCCATTGACGGACTAGATGTGGTGGTGAACACATACAAATACCTTATCCTGCATCTTGACAATTAACTGGACAGGTCTGCTAACACTGATGCTGTACAAGAAGTGGAAGGAAAGCCTCTATTTCCTGAGGTGACTGAGGTCCTCCAGCTGATGTTCTACCAGTTTGTAATGGTCAGTGTCTTCTCTTCGCAGTGTTGTGTTGGGGCAATAACACTAAGGGATGCTGGACATTTGGACAAGCTGGTATGGAAGGCTGGCTCTGTAGTCTGCAATGAGCTAGAGTCACTAACCCAGGTACAGGAGAAAAGGACCCCTGAATAGGCTCCCATCCATAATGGACATTGGCAGTCATCCACTACACAGTAGCAGAGAAGCATGTTCAGCAGCAGGTTAACTTGGTTATGCTGAACAGACAGATTGTAGAAGTCTTTATCCCAAGGCCCATCCAGCTGCATTATGCCTATTCTACATACAGTATGCATATGAGTAGACGATGTACAGAAATGTCAAGCTGTTTTTGGCTAGCCAGGTTATCAAGGCAAATAACGACATGGAATTGTAGTGTTCTGGAAACAGTGTGCTCAGAAGCAGCTGTCTATCGATTGTGCCTGTATTAGCTCTGTATGCTATTGTATGTAATTGGAGTTAAACCAATCAGACCATAGGAATCGGAGCAACGGCATCTTTGTGTTAGCATCATCAACTCTGTTACTTTCAAAAACATTTTGGCATTGTGAACCTCACTCCTGTGGTTTATGGATTCAGGCCTAGGCGTGTGTGATTACCAGAGCTAGTATGCTAGCTAAACTTGTTAGCTATACATAGGTTGCCAGTTCTGTCACCCACACATCCCTTCAGAAGTAAAAACATGAACAAAAAAAACAGCATATGCCTGATTATCTATGGCTATGGCTTAACAACATGAGAAATAGGCTTTTTTAAAAACCAAAACCCCGCCCACAACGACATGACTGCGCTCCAAACTATGGCCACACCCCTCCTACTTTAAACATCCTACTATGTAAACAAACACAAAATAAGTATGCTGTAGACCCTTGAATGAAATCATGGCGAGAAATGTTATACATATCAAGACTGCAGGACATCCCAATAAGAAATGGTTAATATCCGAAATTGCTCAAGGGATATTGCTAGGTACGGTCTCTTATCTTAATGAGTAGACCTTGGATAACAAGAAACAGCAAAACAAAATAAATTTAACCGATGAAGCCAGGTTCTGACAAATTTTGTGCTTTGGCTCCCAAACTGTGCGTAATAATATGCTTTTTAGACAAAGCCACGCCCCCATTCACAGGCCCCGCCCCCAAATAATGACCACACCCCTACCCTCGGCCTTACACACATCCTACTATCTTAACAAACACAAAAATAAGTTTGCTTTAGACCCCTGAATGTACACATAATGAATAATGTCAAAAAATGTATATTCGTTAAGACTGCAGGACATCCCAATAAGAAAGGGTTAATATAAAAAATTGCTCAAGGGATATCACCGGGCACCCTCTCTTTTCTTAATAAGTAGACCTTGGACAACAAGAAACAGCGAAAAAAAAAAAAACTTTATCTGATGAAGCCAGGTTCAGCCAAATGTTGCCATTTGGCTCCCGGA
>JAODXP020005873.1:0-7500 GCA_027497455.2 Sardinella longiceps | reverse complement strand
TGTGTTGTGTGTGTGTGTGTGTGTGTGTGTGTGTGTGTGTGTGTGTGTGTGTGTGTGTGTGTCATGATCAGGTTGATTCATTAGTGAGGGTCTATGATTGTGACTGGGATTAGATATCAGGTAGTGGAGCTTCAGCTGAATGGTAGAGCTCCTGGCTATGTCCGAAAAAGGAAAGTAGTGACCTAGTGACTTGCTGCCTCGCTGACACACGCCGGCGAAAACATAACCTCCTTGGCGTAACTAACTACTTCCATCTAAATGTAGCCCACTTTTATATGGGTAAGAAAAAAATATATTAAAGTACATCAAATTGACACATGGTAGAAGACACAATTGATTTTCATTATGGACACTTTTTGAATTATGGCACCTGTCAGGCAATAAATATATCTCAGTACTGTAAAAAAAAAAAAAAAAAAAAAACTGATCTTCCGTGCATGGCCTAGATGAAAGATTTGCTGTTGTGAACTGATGCCCTGAAAATGTAGCTAATGGGAAAGCTACCACACTACATGGCCAAAAAAGTAGCTACACTACTGAAAAGCTATCAAATTCAGAAAACAGCTACACTACAGCCAAGCTACTCAGAAATGTAATTAAACTAGTAGCTTCACTACTTGTAGTTAGCTACTGCCCAACACTGGTCTTAGCTTAGAACATCACAGCCTACCTGGTAAAGAAATAGAGAAAATAACCCTGGTATGTCTGGGTTGATTAATTAATAGTCAGTTTGATCAGTTTGAGCAATCTCATTGTTGGCTGCCATTGGTTAATTCGGCATTACACCCATAACACATCCATGATTATTTGGATATCCTCAGGGGTGATAGTGAAAAAAATCCTGAGCCTGAACTTTTTTCGGGGCAAGGGGCGGGGTCGGGGTCAGTTGGGGTCTGGCGATGACGTAACATAGGTTTAATTTTGACAAATTATTCAAACATTTAATAGTTTTTGTATGACCATTATAGATATGTTTTCATTTTTGCTTAATGGCTATAGTGTTATTCACAAAAACACAGATCATTTCCATCTTCGTATAGCACTTTAGATCGACTGGAACAAACTGGACACGTTGGGTTCTATGTAGAAATACATTCTAGGCTTGTGCTGTTGCAGTATAGTTATAATTGAGGTGGGAATTTAACCCCAATTCAACAATTCAACACTAGAATGTATTCCTGAAAACATGGTGAATGCTTTACCAACTATAGGCTACAGCCTCCAATCAAATGAGTCATTGTATTATATATATATATATATAATGTTATGGCCTATTGTTGTTTTTGATCTAACTGTGAAGCACGTTGAGCAGCAGTCTTGTGTGAATTGTGCTATTATAGGCTATACAAATTCAATAGGCCTAATAAAAATAATTAGAACAAAAAGACTAATAATAATAACAACAATAATAATAATAATTAAAGCCGCAAGCGGCGATGACGGGCCCTCGCACCAGGTGCACCGCAAAGAGCGCATACCGCAAGAATGGTGCACAGTGAATGCACATTCACTCGGAACAGGTGTGCTTTCTTTGTCTCACCCTCATTTTTACACTCGCACACACTCACACTCACTCTCACACACGCTATCTCTCACGCTATCTCTCACACACTCACTCAGTCTGCCTTTTACACTCTTTCCCTTAGTAGGGGCGCTACAGAGTTTCAGAGTCATACTGTATGATCAGAAGATGGTCCACAGTCTGTGTACCAACTTTTGCTATGATAGGTCAAACCGTTTCTAAGTTATAATGTTTGACCACAAGGGGGCATTAAAGAGTTTCGATTCATGGTTATACGTGGTCAGAACACGGTCAGGAGTCCATATACCAAGTTTGGATCAGCTACGTCAAACCGTTTCCAAGTTATCATATTTGACCACTAGAGGGTGCTGCAGAGTTTCGATTCACGGTTATGCGTGGTCAGAACACGATCAGGAGTCCACATACCAAGTTTGGATAAGCTACGTCAAACCGTTTCCAAGTTATCACAGTTGACCACTAGAGGGCGCTAGACAGTTTCGACTCATGATTCTGCGTAGTCAGAACACGGTCAGGAGTCCATATACCAAGTTTGGATCAGCTACGTCAAACCGTTTCCAAGTTATCATATTTGACCACTAGAGGGTGCTACAGAGTTTCGATTCACGGTTATGCGTGGTCAGAACACGATCAGGAGTCCACATACCAAGTTTGGATAAGCTACGTCAAACCGTTTCCAAGTTATCATAGTTGACCACTAGAGGGCGCTAGACAGTTTCGACTCATGATTCTGCGTAGTCAGAACACGGTCAGGAGTCCATATACCAAGTTTGGATGAGCTACGTCAAACCGTTTCCAAGTTATAATTTTTGACCACTAGCACTTTTAGCACCTTTCCTGCTTGACCAGGTGGTGGCGCTATAACAGGGACGCCCACGGGGCGTCTAGATATCATCACAGGCACACCATCTATGAACATGTGAAGTTTCAGATCAATCGGGTAAAGCGTTGTCAATTTCTGGCACATTTCCTGCTTGACCAGATGGTGGCGCTATAACAGGCACGCCCACGGGTTGTCTAGATATCATCACAGTCATACCATCTATGAACCTGTGAAGTTTCAGATCAAACGGGTAAAGCATTGTCAATTTTTGGCACATTTCCTGTTTGACCACATGGTGGCGCTATAACAGGCACGCCCACCGGGTGTCTAGATATGATCACAGTCATACCATCTACGAAGCTGTGAAGTTTCAGACCAATCGGTTAATGCAATGTGATTTTATGACACACTTCCTGTTTGGTGATGAGCTATTAAAATCATACAATTTCATAAAATTGTTATTTCAACATAGTACGAGATATCAAAAATCCGTTCGCAATTTGGCATCATCAGTATCTAGAGGTCATGTACACTAAATTTCACTTGAATCTGACATACCGTGTCCGACGAGTACATTAAAGTTCACTGTGTGTCCAAATTTTTACACTTCTTATTACCTCACTTCCTGTTGGGCGTGGCTAATGCAATGTAATACAAAAGTTGTTCGTCTTGGGGAGTCCCACACACCTACCAAATTTCATGAGTGTAGCTCAAAGTATATGTTAACCATGGCACTTAATGTCAATTTCTGTACTGGTTCCACCTTGCCAGATGGTGGCGCTGTAGCAACCACGCCCATTAAGTGAATGGATATCATCGTAATCATAAGATCTATAAACGATATGAGTTTCAGACAATTCTATCAATGCATTGCGACGTTATGACACTTTTCCTGTTTTTCAGTTTTTCTCGAAATTCATTCGTCCGCCATCTTGAAATCGTAAAAGTTATGGAAAATCCCTTCGCAATTTCACATGAGCAACTTGTCGGCATCATGTCTACCAAATTTGACTGGAATCCGACAAAGAGTGTCCGAGGAGTATGTTAAAGTTCATCATGAGACCGGCCCATAGAGCCCCAGGTATTTTTTTACTTTAGGGGGCGCTACGGAGTCCCTGGGCCACACCCGGGTCTATACCTCTGAAAACCTCCAGTGTTCCAGACTTCCAACATGTGTGCAAAATTTCATGACTTTTCGTGCACGGGAAAGGGGTCAAAAATGGCCGGTTCTATTGGAAGGAAAAGAATAATAAATAATAATAATAATCCTTACAAAAACAATAGGGCTTCGCACCGGTCGGTGCACAAGCCCGTTCCGGGCTCGTGCACCTCGGTGCTCGGGCCCTAATAATAATAATCCTACGTTATTATGCGATATTTTTGTTAAGTTATTATTAGGCCTACTATGAATCATTATTGTTACTGATGATTTAATAACAAGAACAGAAATAATAAACTAACCTTTTCCCCCTCATCACAGCACAATTGTCAAGTAACATACTTGTCACTTGTCTCCAGTCGAGGCCGTATGTGCGCAGGACATCATTTAACTCTGCTGTTAACGCTTCTGCATTTGCGATGTTAATTACCATACTGGCAAGATGCTGAGTCTTCACGCTCCCAGCATCCTCGTCAAAAAAACGGACAAGGACATTCATGATCTTGTCCATGTTTTTGTCTGTTGCCTCGTCAACATTAAGGGAAAACATACAATTCTTAAGTTTCTCAGACAGCTGGCGTTTAAATTCTGGGGCAATGCCGTGGGTGAGCAGATAGCTCGTATGCAGGGTTCGAGTTAGTTGGGAGCCAGTGGGAGCTGAGCTCCCATAGAGAGAGGTCTGGCTCCCATGAAAGCAGCAAACTCAAACATCTGTGGGGGCTCTGACAATACAATAGTATATAATATTTTACTGACAAATAAAGTTATCATAAGCGGGGATCAAACCGAGCTATGGGAGGTGGAACCTTTTTATGGAGTTGCGAGCGCGCTCCTGCTGGGAAGCGCTTGTTACAGGGGTGTTTTTGATCATCTTTTCTTTTTGTGTTATTGCCTTATTGACATGCTGTTATTATGTTCTCTGATGATAAAGGGGTACTGTATGCTTGCGCAGTTGCAATGTATAGGTTGTAAACATAAGTCAATGTCTTAATTGATTGTAAACCATGATTTGGTTGTGACCGATAGTAGTTACAGTGCGTAACAGTCGGGGTTCGCCTCTGAGGCGAGAGGATATAATGATTGTATGTTATATTGCCTAGTTTGTGGGCCTTGCCCCTGATTATTTTCAGTTTGATCAGTGTTTTGTTTGTTTAGTTTGTTTGTTAATTTGTTATGTTATGCACCCCGCCAGTGGCCTAATATAAAATAAATGAAAGACGTCTGCATTATTCCGTTTCCATGCCTTGAGTCTACCACCCGCCGGACACACTCCGTTACAATGCCACTGAAAATGTGGGCGCTTGCTCGTTTCGGTTTTAGCCTACTTCAATAAAGCCAAACATAGGCCTACTGTAGCTCCAGATAGTAAGATAATGCGCTGCTCTCCCTAGGTCAACCTCTCTCCTAGATATTGCTTTAACCAGGCATGATGTAAACTTTATTGAGAATTTCGTGCAAGTAGCATATTCACCGAAATTAATAAGTGCCAGTTCACCGTTGTGCATAACATTCAGCCAGGGATCCGGGAGAGATAGAGAGAGACATTGTCAACTTCTCACATTGTAAGGTCAGTGCTTGCTTCCCATTACATTCAAAAGTCCGCAAAGCCTTTACTGAACTCCTGCGCCGTTGCGCAGACTGGAGAACGAAAAAAAAAAAAAAAACATCCCATAAATTGCAAACTACCAAAGCAATAGCAAGGTCATTTTTTTTTTTTTTTTCTAAACATCGGTTAACACTTACGACATTCTTCATATAACTTGTCTGCTTGCTGACATGTGTTAAGGTACTCATAAAAAATGTTTAATAATGTATTACAATTAGAAAGACGTGAGGCAATTTTAAGCTGCAACAGGACTGTCTCTGACCCAAACAGCTTTTTCCCCCAACCCAATGCCAGGAGTACTACTCGAGCAACCAACGTCTCTTATTGGCCAAGACAACCAAGACCCGCCCCGTCCTATTTCTGATTGGATTGAAGGGTTGCGATGCGCTTTACATGGTCTGCAGCACACAGCAAATGGAGCGGGGAAAGGGACTTTTCGTAACGTGGATCTGCGTTCTTTGATGGGATGGGGAAAGCTTTTTTTTTTTTTTTTAACAGAGCCACGCTACGCCGGATTTCCGGCGCGGCGCCGGACTGCTATCACCCCTGCAACCAAGAGCTACAGCTACAGGTCCAAGCAATTTAATTGCAGTCTGGTAATGGCATTGATTCAATGTTGCAGTGCACAGAACATACATCTCACAGAAACTGATTTACAAAATATATGCACTTTATTTCACTAAGGTATCACTCATTTGTCCTCACGTTGAGTTCCAAGGTATCACACACTACTGATGCGCGGGCCGGCCCGAGCCCGGCGGGACCCTCGGGCTAGCCCGCGGGCCGGGTTGGGTCGGGCCATTATTTTCATAAGAATCCACGGGTTGCGGTCGGGTCGGGTCAGATCACAGACAGTCATAATTACAACGTTAAAATCACATGCACATCCGAAACAGCAGAATGCCTGCACCTGTGTGTTTGCTCTCTCTCCCTCTGCGCACAGCACCAATGCTGAAGGCAACCGAATGCAAGCAAACAGGCAGCGTCTAGACTACTCATGTGAAGCGCTCTCTCGCGCTCTTGCTCTCTCTCTCTCTCTCTCTCACGACAGCAAACCTAAAAGAACTGACTTAGCTAGCGTGCTAACGAACTAGTTCAAGTGAATAGCAAGTAACATAGCAACAGTATGCTAACTAGAAGCAAACCGTTTTAGACTTCGCTTAAACGTAATATTTTGCACTAGCCTTCGCTTATTTTTGGTCTGTCAACTTAAACTAATCTCGGCAACATTGTCCAGCTTGTTGTCATTCAATGAAACACCACTTCTCAATTTAAAAAAATTACGTTAGCTAGCTCGCTAGCGTTAGCTCGCTAACAATTTGTAGTAAAATGCAGCAGCCTAACCGGAATTAAACTTCTGCTACAAATACGAACTATAACAACTTACATTACTCGGCTTGAAATGATGATAGGCAGTTGTAGAATATGACAAATACATCCAAAAAATCCTCAATGACTCCAAAAAGACATTATGAACAGTTTATTGACAGTGTCCCACACATATCTCATTCACTTCACCGTTACCCAGTTTGCATAAAGGGGGTTGCCCCCGCCCTTGCCAAAGTATTTGTTTCTTTCAATTTTGCAAATCGTGGATGATCTCTCTGTAAAAGTTTGAGATGTTCAGTAAATATCCAATACATCTAAACCGTTTGCTATTTGTCTAATTTTTTACATATTGCCAGGGCAGTTCCAAGCTTAGAACTATTTTGGGGGGCGGAAGGAACGGATAAAAATTGTCACAACTAGAATCTAACTTTATTGATCCAAGAGGGAAGTTCGTTGCTGGCAGCCCATGACATTTCCATCCCCTCGCGCGGCCGCAGATATTTCATTTGTGTTGTTTAATATGCCTAGGCCCTATATAAACAAATAAACTTAAAAAATTAAGCGGGTCGGGTCGGGTTAAAAATCATTGCGTAATCTTTCGGGTCGGGCGGGCTGGGTTGGCTGCGTGATGGGTCGGGTCGGGGCGGGTCGTAAAAATCATCGGCCCGCGCATCACTATCACACACCTACTCATATGTCCATTAGTCTTGTTTTGTTTACCTCCCTATCAATGAATGCTTCCATCACGACTGGCTGTTTGTTATGGTTATCATGGTTCCCTAAATATGGACACTGCCACACTTGCATAATGTTGAATGATGTGTGTTTGAGAGAGAGAGAGTTGGTCCAGTGGGTGTTCCATAAACCTTTTGTCTGAATTTCAGCTCTTAACAAAGGGTTCAACCTTTGACAGAGATTTGTCAGAGACTGTCTGCAACCCCTTCCCTAAGGCATCTCAGAAAACTTTAGGAGACTGTCCAAAAGATGGAACACTATACTAGCTATACTATACAACTATACTACTAACTACATTTATTCCACAT
>JAODXP020005872.1:0-11002 GCA_027497455.2 Sardinella longiceps | reverse complement strand
CAACGAAACCAGAACAATAAAATCAAATGCCTAAAATCATATGCTGGTACAGCATATGCTCAGGTCTCTGAGATGGAAAGGTTTCCTGAAAAACAGAGTTTTCTACATGGATTTCCAAAAACTGGAGAGGAGACTACAGATATCACTAACGGGGATAGTCCCTGGAAACCACTGGCATCTTGTTACCCTAACTTAATGCATTTAAAATTAACAGATTAAAACTTTAGAGATTGCAGTCAGAGGTGGTTTGACCAGTGCTGCCATGGCAACAAATGCTCAGATGTCAGACTGAATAGTTCATGAAGCCATCACCACCAAGGCCAATACATGAATTCAGCGGTACATTTAATATTCCACTGTGGGTCACATCCACCGCCTTGCATATGAAGTGGCAAGTGAACCAATACACGAAAGAAAGCTCATACCAACTCTTATTATCACCGTGCTATTTCAGATAGCAGAGCACTGCCATATAAGATAAGATCTAGCCTACAATCCCACTAAACAGCCATGGAAGCAAATTGATATGCATGAATTTTAGATTTGATCAGGTTGAGAAAATAGAACAAATGACACATTGAAACAGTCCTTGTAGTTGTTTTTTATTTCATTTTTTTTCTCCAATTACATTTAATTACATTATTACTACTCATGACAATTAGGCTACATCAGGCCTGGGCAAACTAAGGCCCGGGGGCCACATACGGCCCACTGAGCTCTTCAATCCGGCCCGTGGAGCCTTCCCAAAGTAGAATAATTTATCTTTTAGCCAAGGAGACTTAGATTATAGGCCTAAATTATCAAATTTGTTGTGTTCATGAAATACAAATCTCCCTTTTTAACCCTGCACGTTAACATGTCCTCTGAAGAAAGTGGGGCTACTGGTTTGAGACTTGCCAATTTACCGGCATCAATATGTTGACAGTTAAGACCCAGCCCGTTAGTCAAAATCTAAAAGCCAATGTGGCCCTTCCGCCAAAAGAATTGCCCACCCCCGGGCTACATGATACAAAACCTTAATTGTGCTGTTCATCATTGCCACCTAGTGGTGCAATTCAGTTTTGGATTTTTACAGGCATGTCCAAGTACAAAATCCCCAGCCTGGCAAGCCATTCTATAACATTAAAATCTGTAGTCTGGCATGGATAGACAGATCAAACCCAATCGAGGGCACTCAGTAATCTGCAGGTTATTTGTTGTCATTATGGTGAATCTTTTAAAAAGTTTGCTCTGAATTTGACATAAAAAGTAATTTTCATCCAAGCATTGTCAATTGTGCTCCGGGGTGATTTCAACCAATAGCCCTGTTGAACGAACCTGCTAAATGCACTAGTTAGCAAGTGGAACAAAATGATTTGGAACAGCATAGACCGAACGCAAACGCAGAAGCGAACAAGCGGACTACTACAAGGTTGACCCGGGTGCCCTCTCAGAGCGCACTCAATTTACATTTGTTTTCATTTAAAATTGAAGAGAAATGCTAAAGAATTGAAAATTAAGAAAACCCTCAAAAATTAACCCGGGTCAACCTTGTAGTAGTCCACTTCCATAAGTTTGATCCATCGATCCGAAAGTACGATACTGAGATATGCCACCTGATCACTCTCTGATGAGGAGCAAGTCGGTGAATGGACAGACCTAGGCCTTCCAATAGAAATGACTGTTTGAATGAGATGGAGTTCAGCTAGAAAATGTAGTCTAGGCTATCAAATACCACTTCGTTTCCCCTCCTTGAAGGACATAGTCTAACTATTTTTTGGATCAGAAAGCAGACTTTCTGAATTATATTAGACACGTTTTTTTTTTTTTTTTTACTGCCACCGGCTGTAATGATGAAAAATTACCTAAAGACGGATGGACCTACTGCTCTCAGGCAGTCGTTTGATTTGTGACTATGGGTGTGATTGTTCATTTGTAGACACACCAAACTTGCGAGTGACAGGACGAACGATAAAAACCACTGTGGTTGTTAGCCAACGATGGTTTCTAGAGTGGCACCCATGCTTGGTCGTCACGGTGTTCGCAGGCCAAGTTCAGCGGTTGCAACATTCTGCTACGGTTCATATAAAACATACAAAATGTGTTGCAACTGCTATTTTGAACTCAAGGCTGGTGATGTTCAATGTGATGGCTTCTGTTTCTCACTCGCTTTTCACCAGCTCAGCGCTCTGGAAAGCAAATATGCACTATGCTCTTTCTGACTAGCTGGCGGAACAAAAAGAGAATTGAGCAGAGACACTGGGCAGCGTTCGCCTGGCTAGGCATGCTGCTAAGGAAGAGTGATCAAAATAGGTCAAATCTCACTTCAGTCATGGCCATCCTCTGTGGTTGGTTTAATTTCGACTACCTTATTATTCCTAAACACCACCTCCACCATCTTCATCTGCAGAAGCTTATTCTCAGCCTGCTCAGTGTCACAGAAGCCTGGCCTCTCCAGACCCAATAGAGGTTTCATGCAAGACTGTGGAATGTAAAACTTGGTGGTTGTTCCTCCATACTTTAGGACAGTCACACTTGCTTCTGTGGTGTATGTAACAGACTGTACCAAGACTCTGTCCTTACAGACAGGACACTCCACTGAAATCTGATGTGGATCTATCAAAGGTAGCTCTGCTTTACAGATGCTACATGAGTGGCAGTTCTTCACGGATGCACCCAACACCTTGAATGAAGGCCTGGAGAGGAGTTCTGCTACTTCCTCTTGGGCTGGCACTTCAGTAAGTTGTGTACATTGTGTGAAAGTGAACTGGTTTTGGCCATGGTACTGCTCCACTTCAACATGGGAGATGGTGTACCAGGAACCTGGGTTAATATTCCACTTGTTCTCCCACAGAATGAGAGTGATGGAGTCACTGCGGTCTACCAGAGAGTATTTAAGTGGCTGAAGCTTTCCCTTATGGTCAGGATCCCTCCTTGTCCATTGCTCTGTAATCTTCCCTGTGATGGTGATCTAAAAGAGGGGGGAAATTATAATTTCAAAACATTTTTACATTTATAATATGTTTATGCAATGTAATACCGTGTGTATATGTCTCTCTGTGTGTGTACAAATGTCTGTGCCTATACCCAATAAATTGAAATTAACCAATTTCTGATGACATATCGGATTATCTTTGTTTTACTATAAAATCAAATTTGTGTTCTACCGTACTCAAGGGCCAAACAAATCAAAGGAAGACATTTTATGTGTGTATCTACAGGTTCATTCAAAGCTCACCCATTCCCCTGCTGAAGTCTGTCTTGCCTCTGAAATGGATCCAACAAGCGTAGGCTCACAGCTTTTGGAGTCATTTTCAAAATCCACTGATTGCATACAAGACAGCCTTGAGGACAGGTTGAAGATCACGTGCTGCTGAGAGTCCTTGAAACTTATATTATCCAAGCTCACAGGTTGTCTTGACAGAGAACAGATAATTCAGCATTAACAGTCATGGTGTCAATAATTAACAACAAGAAATACCAAATGGTATTTCAGTAAGCCTAAAGGAAGACGAAAGTGTTCCTTCACGTCTTGAACATTGTTCACATTTTGGCATCATCCATGCATTTTGGCATCATTCTTGTTTCCATTCAAGAAAGTTTTGTTATCAATTTCTAATAGAAAAATTTACTGTAATTTAGAGATATTAGACCACCATCAACTGTGGTGTGGTGTTTTTCATTACCTCTGCCAAGGAGGTTATATTTTCGTCTGTCTGTCTGCAATTTTACGGCTAAAGCTGTGGCCGGATTCGTAGAGAAGCCAGAGGTGTGCCTTTCCCAAGGCCATTCAATTTTGGTGATGATCCAGATTAAGATATGGATTTCTGGAAGGATTCCTTAGGCTATTTGCTTTGCTGCCGTGTCTGGTGGTGGAAGGGAACAGCAACAGCAGGTTGTAGAGAAACAAACAAACACCCTTCAGCTCAAATTCTACCGTTTGCACATAGGTTACTGTGCAGAGTTGTCACTAAAGTTTTCTAAGTTTAAGTCTATGCCTAATGTGTCAACTTACCTTTTAGTGTGTGCATCACAAAATGCAGGGTATGACTTCTGGTCAAATATAAGCACTTTAACATGGCCTCTCTTCCTCTGCAGTCTGGCTGTAAAGTACTTCTGTTCCTTTGAAGCGCGGCGAGACATGGCCTTCAGCTGGCTGACATAATGTACATATCCATACACCTCCATTCGAGTCCTTTTACGGGCAGGCCCTGCAGAGTCTTCATGGCCAAGAGTAACAGTTGAGTTTTAGAATTCATTCTAGAAGTTATTTTACATTTGTTTGGCCCTTTGGCAAACTCACTACAATTTCAGTTAATGGACAGTTGTATAATATGAGTGAAAAGTTATATGAAGTTTTCTTACAAATATTTTTGGTAGACTCAATAGAAATGTCAGTTAAAAGTATAGTTAATGCCTAATGAAAAAATCATACTGTAAATACCATTCTCAGAGTTTGCTTTGCGATGAAGATCTGGTTCCCTCAGTGTAGGCAAAGAAAATGCTAAATCAATAACAAAAGAAATACTTAAAGGCAATACAGACAATTTCATATCCAAGATGAAAACAATGATAGTCATGTGCTGAATGAATAAATTAATGAATGAAAATATTGTCTTCCTCAGCAAAGAAAAAAAAAAATAATGAATGAATAATGCTAGATGTTCGAAGTACTGCAGTGCATGATTGTAATCTAGTTTTTGTAGACAAAGCACCTACCAGTTGAATTGGAAACACCACCTCCAATATTATTTCCACTAACAAACGGTGCTGAAACAGTACTTCCATTTTCTGCATTGATATTAAATAAGTTTACTGTAATTTCTCCCAAACGTGGTCTTGCTCCTGTGAATAAATTTTGGATAATTAGCTCAACCATCAAAAGATGTGTTCATGGTACTACACATTGAAACATTTTCCCCTGGCTACATTAAAAGTATACATTAAGCCCATTTGGTAAGCTTTGAAATGTTCTTTCTCCAGCGTCACTCGTCATAGTTTATGTTAATATTTTCTGATATTGCTCCAAAATCTTCAGATATGCTGATAATAGCTGGAACGGATGCTGTGAGTAATGCTACAGATTAGAATTGGTCCTATTGTGCACATGAAAGAAAAAGGTGATGCAAGCCCATGAAAGACACAGTACGAAAGACATAAACACCATATACTGTAACGTTACACGTTAACGTTACACAAATCTCTCGCTCTCTCGCTCTCTCTTTCACTCACACACACACACACACACACACAGTTAGGGTATACAGATACATTGACTGATCAAAGGCACCCTAGACACAAAGACACATGCTCTTCTGTCTCCCTTTAGTCTACATAAAAAACAACCCTTCTCCATACAGCTACTTCGCCAACCCAAACCGTGCACACACACACACACACACACACACACACACACAACGTTAAACATAACGTTACTTTCAACTAGAGAAACATTCGTAACGTTGGCGCAGACATCGAGCACAGGCCTCGCGACGGCAACGTGGTCACAAACACTTGCCCAAAAAATGTCACCCATGCAATGGAATACGTGCAATACTTTTTATTAGTTTAGCCAAAGTCCTATATGTGTCTCTGGTTTAGCCTATGTTGGACAGACACTGTAGGCTACAAACTACTCCTTAGCGGAATTAACCCACCTCTAAACTACATTAGGCAATGTGTTTTTCCTTTATTCTGGAGCAACAGACCCAAAATGAAAACTGACCCTATTCTCTGAAACAGCATGCGTGAAATGGAAGTATAACCTGGTTTAACATCTATCAATAGCATTTCTCAACTAGGCTTTTACAAAGGTACCGTAGTCTTGTAACGAGTCTGCTTGCTTACTTGCAGAGGGTGAAGTAGAACACACGTGTGTATAGGCGACATGTTTTTCACCGCAGCTCAACTTACCTTCCATTGTGAGTTTGTATCTTATTTCTAGTGCTGGCAAAATTAACTGATTAATCACGTGATTAATCCAAAAAATTTAACTCTGATTAAAAAAATTAACTCAGATTAATCCTGATGGATATGGTTCCACTTTCATGGCATGTATTATGTTCAATTTCAGATAGAAAATGGCTCGGTTATCAAGTCAAACTATACAAAGATTATGGCCTAGCTCCTGACTGTCCAACAACATGTTTGGGGAATTCTTGTGGGGTAGGGGACCGGTGTGAATTGCCCCATTTGAGACGAACAAAGCCAACTATTTAGTATCAGGGCCTTTACAGGGCAAAATAAGGATCCAACATACCCTAGCATCCAAATCTTACTGGAGGAAATGAGTTGCGATTAAAAGTGATTAATCACGATTAATCATTGAAAAATTTTGTGATTAATCTGATTATTTTTTTTAATCGTTTGACAGCACTACTTATTTCACGTCCTTCTGAAATGTAGCCTACAGCTACTTTTTAAAGCTCGTAAAAAGGCCACAAAACATCGAGAAGCGTCTCGCTGCGACTTGCGGGAAGGCGAGGCTTGACATCAAGCCGCGCCCCTACCACTCTGGCCGCGCCCACATCAAGCACGAGTGCATTCTGGGAAGAAGAAGGAAAAGCCCGCGAACGGCGAAGTAGAAACGGAACGGCATTGATTTCCCCAGCATAATTAATTAGTAGTTTAGTTAAGACTACGTTTTCGATGGCGGTAAGCACATATGTCTTGATAGATCATTCATTGTCCCTCAGGTTGTGGCATGTTGGGCTGCAAGTTTTGCCTCGTCTCTTATGTTTATGTTTAGTTTTGATAAGTCATTTAGTTCATTAAATATGCTGGGGGGCACTCAAGTAACAAGGACAGCAGAGGGGTACAGACAGGGAGAGAGAGAGAGATGTATACACAGGGGAGGTAGATAAGAGATGCACTTCCTCCTACAGTGTACCTCCTTGTCTCAAACTAGAAATATTTACTTTATTAAATTCAATTGAGATATTCCTACCATTAAAAGTGCACATTGAAAAAAAAAAATTCTTCGTGTGTGTGATTTACTGATTGTAATGTTTGATTTTACTGCAATGTGTTATTAAAATGCGTTTTACTCAGTGTTGAGGTCTCGGAAGTTATGAGGGTGACATGCATCAAAAGAATGATTATACTAATGTTGAGATAACGATAACAGCGGGAATTGAACTACTTTCTAGTTTGAGTGGAGGTGACGTTTTGGTGACGTATTTTCATTCCCAGAATGCACTCGTCCTTGATGTGGGTGGGGCTTGATGTCAAGCCTCGCCTTCCCGCGGGCCGCAGCGAGCTGTAGTTGAAAACATCTGCAGTCTGCACTAGGTCCTCATTCTCTCCTCCTCCTTCTTCCCGCGATTGGTTTAAATTTTTCTTTTTCATGCTCCTCCTGCTTACAATTTCCCAAATTTTATCCGTAGCGCCCCCATGTGTATAGGAGTAGGCTTATGCTAAATTGATGTGGTTTTGTGTCTGTCTCAGTGTGTGTGTGTGCTCGTGTGTGTGTCAACATTCTACACAAATTATATATCTATTTCTAAGAGCTTCATGGTTTAATTCAGGCATGTTTGTTTATAAATTACTGTTTATGAACAACTTTACATTTAGAATATAATGCAGGGATATTTATTAAAACGTTGAAGAAGAAAATTTAACTTCCATTCTTTTTAATGGCCCATGATACAAAACCCATGTCCAATTTCTGCAGAGTTCATTGAGTATACTGTACATTCAAGTTGGCTGTCTGGCTGGCCGACTGAATGGGACTTTTTAAGGAAAAAGTCTATGATATTAGCAGCAAGCATCATAGACTTTCTTTATCCAATGAAAAAGTCCCATTGACTAAGCTAGCCAGTCAGCTGATTTCAAACAAGCCCTCTGCAACATTAATCACTTCCTCCTGTGCCTGCTGCCAGCAGAGCAGGTGCAAGCAGCGTGGTGGATCTTGGCATAGACTTTAAATGGATTTGGACTTTTATGGATTACCCCAAAAAAACTACTTAATTACAGTAACTTGAGCAAATGTAATTAGTTACTTTCCATACAGTAGGCTATTCCTGGAATTTGTGGGTCACAAAACCTAACACATCCACCACCTAGCACATGAAGTGGCGAGTAAAGCATGTGAATACACAAAAGAGAGCTAACCAGGGTAGTAGCCTATTTCATGAAATAGCAGAGCATGGCCATACTACGATAAGATCTCGACTACACACCCATTTATATGGAAGTAAATTCAAAGTCAGTTTTACATAGGGACAGTAGGACATAGGCCTACTCAGCATTCAGGTAATCAAACAATAAATAATTAAGTCAAGGGGGTGCAAGGTAGGTATAGAGACAAAAATTATATATAATATTATTATACACACAATGAAGATGAATAAGAATAAAAGCAGTGTTCAGTATGCATGAATTTTAGAAGGTTTTTCTCAGGTTGAGAAAATAAAACAAATGACAAATTGAAATAGTCCCCTTCGTTCTTTTCTATTTTTATTTTTTATTTTTTTTCTCCAGTTACACAGGTGTACAGTACATTGCAGGAGAAAATGACACAATACAAAGCCTTGCTGTACTGTATACTGGATTGTTTGGAACACATTTCACTTTCAGTGACCTCCTGAGGTGTTCTTCCCCCTGAAAGAAGAGGGACCCCCACTCTGCAGCCGTCTCTAGACAATTGCCCGATTAAAAAAAGGAATATGGTGTCACACCATATGACATTGATTTCTGGGAGAATACGTTTTTGTTAGTGGCTTCAAAATATTAATAGTGGCTTCAAAATATTCTGCCTGAACTTAAGCACCCGTAAAAGTCAACATCTGGGTGATTTACATATACAGTATGATTGAATGAACAGAAAATGAAATAATTTTCTTGCTTTTACCTGAAATCAAACTTTTAGAATCAAGATCGGAACAGCTAAAAAAATCAGAGTTTTTACTAATTTGGTGGAAAATTGTGAAAAATTAGAAAAGTATATGCTTTGTGTGTTCATTTAAAACAGCATTTTTCTGAACAATATCACCACAGTTTTTGACACACTATTCTATGATTTAATTATGATCCAGAGAACACTGGATCAGTTTTCCACATTTTGAAAGCTTGCTCAAGATCATCGATTCAACCCTAATTCAACATACAGACAAATTCAAAGCCCCATATATTACTAACCAGTACAAACTAATTAACAATGTGTAGGAGCCTATAATAGGTATAATACCAATGTGTATAATACCACTCATTTACTGTAGGTCTAGCCACCACATGTTTTCCTGGTGGACTGGTAGTGGAGCTAGTCATTTCTTACGCCAATCCACATGAAATTTACATGGAATTTATGAGATACTTTCCCCCTCTGTTCATGTACAGTTCTAGCCTGACATAGCCCGCCCATAATACGAATGTTCATACGCATCATGGTCTGGGCACGGTCCTCTGGGGTGAGTTTACATCGGTAGAGAGTCTACCGGCCAATAAGCGAAGCTGATTAGACAAGCTGTCCAATCGTTTCAAACCAAAAGTGAATGCCCTCCCACCCCGCAGTATAATCGCGTCAGGTTAAAGAACCTCCAGACCTTGAATACAGATGAACAGCAGTATTATGGTCGGGCTATGTCAGGCTAGTACAGTTCTACAATTCCAGAAGTTTACTTTCGGTCAAATGATTCGAGCCCCTCACAAATGTTTGTCCAACCACACACTACTACTCAGCCTTGTTTGATTACTAGTTTCCATGACTCATGATTTGAATGTCATAAGTGAAGATTCCAAAGTTATTGGTGGTGCGCACATCTAGGCCCTTTAACGGACTTCAGTGACCTCCTTTCCTTTTACAGATAAACAGATCTTCTTCTCCAACAGCTGTCTCTCTACACCTTTTGTGTCAATAACACCCCTCTCACCTAGAGGGACTAAACTGCACAAGAGAGTGTGTGACAGCACAAACACTGACTCAGATTCCTTAGCAGTTTTCAGCGTAATATCGGCTGCTGCAAATCGGGGCATTTGGCTGTACACGACAGAATGTCTGCATTTCTGGCATGTCACATGATCTTTGTTGTTTAATGGGCCAGGTAACTCTGTTTTGCATTCTGCTCTAATGCAGAAATACCTAACAGACAACTTTGCAGTTATTATTGTTCCCCTAACTACTTTTACACATAGGGGTCTCATATCTTCCAAGGGAGCGATAGGAGTGATGACTGTATCAGGAGTGACGATTAACACTTTCTGGGCCTGAACCACAACTCCAGTCAGACTGTACCACCCAACCTCAAGCTTTTTGTCTGTGGAAAATGAGATATCACCAGTAGTATCTCTAAGCTTGTACTGATGCTTCAGTGGGCTAGATCCAGTATGTACGATTTGGCCCTTCAGTGTGACCTGAAAGAGAGAATTTAGTTTATTAGATGTAGAGTATATGGATATTTACAATACATAAAACATGGTGGACATAAAATCCTGTTGGTACATTAATTTGTGTTAACAAAGATGCACAGCCTTCTTTGCTATTCAATTGCAAGCGCCTGGGAAAATGAAGGTAGAGGTTTTAATCCACTCACCTTTTCATGCTCAAATGCATTCTTGGCCTTTTCAACAGTCACATAATTTTCTTTACTCTCATTGGATGCATCAAACTCAGACACAAGTACCCTTCTAGGGCTTTGAGGCTTCAATTTAGTCCTGAAAGACATTTTGCCAAATTATAACAAATGTTAATATGAAACATTAAAATTCATGATTTTTACAAGTTTATCATGGAAAATTAAATTACAATAGAATAAATTCAAATTTTAGACATAGCCAGTTCCGTTCATATAACACACACACAAGTGTGAACCGAGTGTGTAACGAGAACAGCACTCAAGTAAGCATATAAAACCTTTCACTCACATTCATTTAGTGGAGTAAATTTGGATGTGTCCCAAGGGTTTCTGGTTACTAGTTGTTAATTATGGCCATTAACTACACAAAAAAGCTTGTTAGTCATTGTTGAGATTCAGTAACTGAACCATGTTGCAGATGGCTGAATATTGCTCTCCCATAATCACGGCTA